>CAXIPT010000046.1:0-47285 GCA_964030475.1 Tethya wilhelma
GAGCCGGCCCGAGCGCGCACGCGCGCGAGAGAGAGAGAGAGAGAGGGAGAGAGAGAGAGAGAGAGAGATGCTCAGACTAACAACCATCATCTGTAACTATTATATAAGTGTATACTTAATGTGTACTATAGCATTACTAATTTGTACTATAGTGGCTGGAGCCAGGTACCTTACCGGTGCAATGCTTTTGTATAGTGTTATGACCACATGGTCCTGGGGCCTCCACCCCTCATTGATTTGAGTGTACATGCATACAAATCCAATGAAGTTGTTTCTCACGAGAGAGATGAACTTATCACAACAGACCACCATAGTCTATCTCCTTCCACTGGGGAACACAGCAATGGATGACAACAGTTGGCATGGGAAGAATGATTCATGTAACCAAGGAAAATAATAAGTATATAGAAACTATTGAAGGGCTTCATTAAAGTTTACATGCCCTTGATTAAAGTTATTAAACAGTTTGAGCACAGAGACAAGACTATTCTCTCACTTTATTGTCCGTGCGACGTTTGACTTTCTTGCACGTCCCGAAGGAGCCTGTTCCGATGGTCTCCACCAGCAGCTGGATCCGTATACTGTCTGTATAATCCATCGTCTTCCTAGGAAGACGATGGATAGTAATTGTGAAGTACTTTTCTGTGAGCTAGAGGGGGGGTCAGACTGCGCATGCGCTATGCACGCTGTGCCCCACCCACCCTTGTAAGCTTACTGGAAATATGGTGGCCAAGTATATTATAGCTAGCACCCTGTGCCTGCAGAAGATCATTGAAGATTTATAATCATTTTTCTAATTTTTGTATATACACACAGAGAATCACAAACGTGTGTATGGAGCTTAATTCATGCCAAAATTCAGTGGTCAGTTTAGTTGTCAATTCAGTGGTCAATTCAGTTGTCAGTTCAGTGGTCAGTTTAGTTGTCAATTCAGTGGTCAATTCAGTTGTCAGTTCAGTTTTCAATTCAGTTTTAAGTTCAGTTTTTAATTCAGTGGTCAATTCAGTTGTCAATTCAGTTGTCAATTCAGTGGTCAATTCAGTTGTCAATTCAGTGCATGGTCAATTCAGTTGTCAATTCAGTGGTCAGTTCAGTAAGTTCAGTTGTCAGTTCAGTGGTCAGTTCAGTTGTCAGTTCAGTTTTAAGTTCAGTTTTCAATTCAGTGGCCAGTTCAGTTTTCAATTCAGTTGTCAGTTCAGTTTTCAATTCAGTGCTCAATTCAGTTTTCAATGCAGTGCATGGTCAGCTTCATTATTGTTAATCCACACAATATTATTGGGTTGGTCTAAAAGGAGGAATGGGAAATAATGTGGAAATGGAAATGGGAAACGAGGAAATGAATTACGGGCCATGCAGCATGTACACTATGATCTGTCACTTTGTTCCTTTCTCCATGCCAATACTACTGATTGAAGTATCATTGATCCTATCATCATGAGGCAAAGGTATATCTGAACAGCATGTAAATCATTACGCTTTGTAGTGTCAGGCAAGAAGCATGTAGTTAGCAAGGATAGATTGACTATTTCAGCATAATTTATATTGTCTGTTGTGATAAGTTCATCTCTCTCTCTCTCTCTCTCTCTCTCTCTCTCTCTCTCTCTCTCTCTCTCTCTCTCTCAGGTACCACCCTGAAGGTGAAGGTTGGTGACAAGGAGGTGGATGTGATGCCAGGCTTCACCCTCTACATCACCACCAAGCTGGCCAACCCATCCTACACCCCCGAGATTAGTGCTAGGACAGCCATCATTGACTTCACTGTCACCATGAAGGGCCTGGAGGACCAGCTCCTGGGCAGAGTCATACTGACAGAGAAACAGGAGCTGGAGGCAGAGAGAGTCCAGCTCATCATTGGAGGAGGTCACATCCAACAAGAAGAAAATGAAGGAACTGGAAGACAATCTTCTGTATAGGCTTACTAGTACACAGGTGAGCTCTGTCTTACACACACACACACACACAATGTGTACAACTAGTAGTACACTGAGTGCAGGAAAATTGCCTCACGTAGATTTATGCACATTCAAAAGGAGTATTGGTAGCAGCTTAGCTAGCTAGGATTAATCTGACTCTGATTGTGGTATATTCATTGATTTGTTTAGCTGATTGCTGGTAATCGTGATCATTCTGCAATACAGCGAGCAGGCTAGTAACTCTCACCTCTTCTGGTGTTAGCTAGATAACACAACCAGTGAGCACTCCGTGGCTGGAGTTCTCTTTAGCAGTAGAATGTCATGCTAATAGCAATAACTTTACAAACAATGAAATCATAATCTTTGAAGAGTAAAAAAAAAAATAAGACAAATAAAAGAACTCTTGAAAAAGGAAGCCAACACACACACACACACACACAATGTGTACAACTAGTAGTACACTGAGTGCAGGAAAATTGCCTCACGTAGATTTATGCACATTCAAAAGGAGTATTGGTAGCAGCTTAGCTAGCTAGGATTAATCTGACTCTGATTGTGGTATATTCATTGATTTGTTTAGCTGATTGCTGGTAATCGTGATCATTCTGCAATACAGCGAGCAGGCTAGTAACTCTCACCTCTTCTGGTGTTAGCTAGATAACACAACCAGTGAGCACTCCGTGGCTGGAGTTCTCTTTAGCAGTAGAATGTCATGCTAATAGCAATAACTTTACAAACAATGAAATCATAATCTTTGAAGAGTAAAAAAAAAAATAAGACAAATAAAAGAACTCTTGAAAAAGGAAGCCACTTAAAAGAAAAAGAAAAAAAAAAGAAAAAAAAAGAAAGAAAAAAGAAAAAAAAAGACCAACACAGAGGAAGCCACTCAGTCTTAGCTTCCAAGACATCCCACATTCAGCAGGTGGCAGGTTCTTATCATCCTGACCCAGTGACCAACAGCCTTCGGTACACTGGTCCCCCCTTTCGGGCCATGCCATATACAGGCATGTAGGCTGAGGTGAGTCGGAACTCCCGCAGGATGACTCGAACCCGCACACCTGGTTACAGTGGGCGCTCTTGGTGTAACGCCTTAACCACTGTGCCACATGTGCTGGCTGTGAAACAAAGAGGCTTCTTTCATCTTTATACTTTAATATAATTGATTTAATAAATTATTGATAAAGAAGAGAAGGAAAAAAAAAACGTCAGTTGCAAATCCCCGACCTCGGACCTGTAGGTTGAAGACAACTCACGCAGACCCACTGTTCTATAGTGCACTTGGCTTACGTAATGTCAAGATTTGCTATTTTTATAACTTGACTTATTTCTTAATTGCCACTGTATGTGCAATTGTTTGTATGGTGACAATATAAACAGGTAACATCATCATTCTGCAATACAGCAAACAGGCTAGTAACTCTCACCTCTTCTGGTGTCAGCTAGATAACACAACCAGTGAGCACTCCATGGCTGGAGTTCTCTTTAGCACTAGAATGCATGTGTTCAGTGACATTAATCCCTAAAGGTCGTCAAATTTAAATGTATAGCCGGCTATGCAGCATAACATACAATGTCATGCTAACAGTGGTTGTGTGAACACACACTGCAACCAGTGGAGGGACTGTGCTGGTTAGCTAGATAATGTAACCAGTACACTCAGTGGCTCGAGTTCTCTTTTGCACTTGCATGCACATGTTCAATGACATNTAGTCGCAATTAGAGCATGGTTTGTTTATAGCCCAGGGGGATCGACTTACTGATAGATGGTATACAGTAGTTGAAAATCAACACACACACACACACACACACACACACACACACACACACACACGCACACACACACGCACACACAATCGCTCAGTTCAACTACACGATTCCATAGCAGATGAAGGATTTCATTACCTGGTGTTTGACTTGTAAGTTGCTGGTCAATAGAGTGGTGGTTCGTAAGTGACTATTCCTCCATGTTGTTGTCTCTTAGGGTGACTGGGGGAGAGCTCTTTGACGAGATAGTGGCCAGAGAATACTACAGTGAAAATGACGCAAGGTGTGTTCCTAGAATCACTATTGAAATTGCCTCATATGAGTTAATGTGTACCTGCAGTAAGTGTATGCAGCAGATATTGGAAGCAGTGGATTATTGTCATACGCAAAACATTCTCCATCGGGATTTGAAGGTATGGTTACCAATTGTCATGTGGATTGCTGCCACACCAGATGCTCTGTCATTCAACAGCCTGAAAACCTTCTACTGGCCAGCAAAGCTAAAGATGCAGCAGTTAAATTAGCAGATTTTGGGCTTGCAGTTGAACTGGAGGAGCGCAGTGATCAGCCCAACTGGTATGGTACGTCCACAAGAGAGAGAATAGTGAATTTTGTCATTGATGATGCAAAGGTAGACATGACCTTTGACCCTACTGCGATCATTATACGAGCACCTAGCACAAACTCACTCAAGAGTTGGCAATTTACTGTACTTAACTTGCTTATTTTCATAGTTTGGCAGCTTAAGTCAATTTATGAACAGTAGCAGCATTTGTTCACACTCGCTGTAGCTTACAGAGGTCAAAGGACGTGTCTACCCTAGTGTCTATCCCACGTCATTCACGTGATATTTCCAACCAGGCTCTCTCCTTCCTTACTGCGAGTGTAAGGTCGAAGGTGAGAGCCTGGGAACGAGGCTAAGAGAGATTGTTTAGAAGTGTAATTGTCAATTTGTCCAAATAACAATTACATACATCAACGACTGCTAATGAGTGTTCTCTGGAATCGTGTAGTTCTGAAAAGATATTGTGTTTCCATGGAAACTGTACCACATTAATCATCTCCTTCCCTCCCCCTCTCTCTCAACTGGTGTGCTGTAGGATTTGCTGGCACCCCAGGCTACTTGTCCCCCGAGGTCATCAGCAGAGACCCCTATCACAAGCCCGTTGATGTGTGGGCGTGTGGTGTCATCCTCTACATCCTGCTGGTTGGATACCCGCCCTTCTGGGACGAAGACCAGAAGAAACTTTATGCCCAGATCAAGATGGCAAAATATGAGGTAATTCTTACATCATAGATGTGTGCATTAATTCATCCAGTGTTGTTTCTTCTCCAGTTTCCCTCACCAGAGTGGGACACTGTAACGCCCGAAGCTAAAGATCTTATCAAGAAGATGTTGAATCCAAGGTCTACCGAACGAATCACGGCCGCTGAAGCTCTCAATATCAGCTGGATCAGTGTATGTTATTAGTGTATTTTTATCAGTGTATGTTAGCAGTGCTTACACTATAATATTATGTCATATCCCATCTCTAATATATATGTGGCTGTGTTTCCATAGCAACGTCAACGTGTTGCCCCAACCTTCCATCGTCAAGAAACAATTGCTGGGCTCAAGAAGTTCAACGCACGAAGGAAGCTGAAGGGAGCCATCTTGACCACCATGTTGGCCACGAGGTCCAGTCTGAACCTGTTCAGGACACGAGTTAGTGTGCTTGTTTATACCAGTCAGGATTAAGTGATGATGTAATGCTTACTACAGGTGTCTGATTCAGACCTCCTTCGTGACACTCCTCCCACGCCATCGGAGCCCAACCCCCATGCCAGTCCCACACTGGTGGAAGAGAGTAATGGCTGCTAGCGATAGTTTATATTCCTGGTTCCAATGAAGTTGTTTCGATGGAACTGTGTTCCGACTCTTTGTGCAGGTACTACTGTCCAATCCAAAGACTTGAGCCAATCAACAGAGGAGAACCCTCTCATTTTAGAAGTCATTAAAGCCACTAGAAATATCCTAGAGGCTGTTCGATTGCGTGACTTTGATGCCTACAGGTGAGCCAGTTGTGGTCATGGCAACCAGCTACTGCTGTGATAGTATTGTGGTTTCTACCCTCTAGGAAAATGTGTGCCCCTGAAATGTTGAGTTTCTGTAAGGAAGGAGGCACCCAGCTGCTCACTGGACTGGACTTTGCCAGGTTCACTCTGAACAATGGTTGGTATTTGATCATGTGATGGTCATGTGACAATCGCATGATTCTCTCTGTGCACAGTTCCAGCCAACCAAGCAGAAAATGTGATTTTAGTCAATCCTAAGGTTCAGTTGCTAGGCAACCAAGCTGCGTGCATATGCTATGTACGTTTGAGTCAAATCATTGACAAGTGAGTTTCATTTTTTTGCCTGTCAAATGTGTAGAATTGACTGACCCCCTCTCTTGTCTCAGGAGTGGTGTTCAGAGTACATTGGAGGTGAAGGAGACGAGGATTATGGAGAAAAGAAAGGGGAAATGGATCTGTGTTCATCTTCATAGTTCGTAGGATTACGTCACAATTACATCATTATGATTAGATATAGGTTTGTTAAGCCTCAACTGGCAAATTGTTCAACTTGAAGTGTTTAATTATTTGTACTTAAAATTTAACTCTAGTAGAAAATATTGTATGTGTGTGATTTTGTGTGACACCATTGCTAGTGTTTTTATTCTGCAATTGCTAATGTAATTATTTTGAGAATATAATAGTTGATCATTAATAATTATTTT
This sequence comes from Tethya wilhelma, assembly GCA_964030475.1. Taxonomy (NCBI): domain Eukaryota; kingdom Metazoa; phylum Porifera; class Demospongiae; order Tethyida; family Tethyidae; genus Tethya; species Tethya wilhelma. The sequence goes on from CAXIPT010000046.1 coordinate 6,437, forward strand.
ATTTGTGCACATTAATGTCATGCATATTATGCATTTGGTGAATATATATATAGCATTTTTATACAAATTAAAATTTGTTTTAATTTTGCTTTATTGACAAAAAAAGTCAGTAAACCATAACTGGATAACGTACTAGTAATAAAACTGAAGTGCTAGTTACTGGTTTTTCTTAGAATCTGGATCAGTTTCCTCCTTATCTTCACTGGCAGGTCTTCTCCATGTGAACATCTTGGCTTTGAACCCGACAAAGGCGCCCCCTATCACACCAGCGGTCCCTGCTGCAGCTGCCGTTATAGCCCCCACCTATAATTACAGCAATCACAGCCAATTAAAGGCCATCTGGTGTGGGAATGCCGTTGGAAGTGAAATAATGAGATTCATACAATACTTTTACATGAGGCAAAATGCCAACTTTTGACTGGTAAGGCATAGGAAGCTGGAAAAACAACCAAAAGAACGGGGAGGACAAGCACTTTCCAATGGTGCTTGAAATTTTTAAATTGGTTGGATATTTAGAAAGTTATTCAATTTTCGGCATTCTCAAACCAGATGGACTTTAGTACAGGAGCAGGACCACTAACAGTAGTGTACCTTGAACCCAGCAATAGCTCCAATTGGTCCGCCAACTGCCCCGCCCACTAGTCCTCCGACTAAAGCTCCGCCCACAGGATAGAGATAGGACTTGACACGTGCAGTTCCTTGGAGTTGAGCATCTCCCATTGCCACAAGTGTAGCAGCAGAGTCCACCGCACCACTCACACTGGATACAGCACGATTTTGAACCTGTGCAACATGATGGTATTAAAACGTCATATGCTGTAAGATACTTACACAAATACTTACCTTGACTTCTGATTGCAGTATTTTAACCAATTGGTTTAATTCAATTAGCTCCTGAAATAATCAAATCAACTATATTTATAAAAGGCACACACTTGTATGTATTACAATGTATTACCTTCCGTAGCTCCTCCCAGCTCTCGACTGCAGGTTCCTTGTCAGGGATCAGCACACTCTGGTCACTCACTGATGTCAGATCGTCAAACACCTGCTCACTACCACCACTACCAGCGTCGTCTCTTGCACTCTCTTCACTGAATTCAGCGTCGCCACTGAGTGCAGTTTGAGCCATACCATACTCCTCAATTGAACTCACTACCTCTGTTCTAATGTGCTGTGTCAGCTTGTCAAACACTGGCAAGTCTTTGCTGTGGATCTGATGTCTCAGCTCATCCAGAGTACGGATGTGGCTCTTCAGTTGCTGTTGGTGCGTGTATACCCACATACTAAAATATCTATACTATAATCCCTCACATGTAACACAATATTGTGCGTACCTGTACCGTCCTATTGGCGTTCACTTGCTCTGAGTTCAACCTAGACCAGTTCTTATCTCGATGAAACTGCACCATATTCTCTCTGTGCTGCTGGAGTCGACCGAGAGCGTGTGGAACAGTTGTATCAGTGAACGAGAGTATTCTCGCCTCCAGCAGCCGAATGGGTACCCTGCTCTCATCCTCGCTACTATCACTAACGCTACTTCCAGCGTTTGATGATGCTGCTGCTCCTCTTTGCCTCACCTCCATGGGCTGTGTACGAGAAAGCTTAGGGGATTTCCCGCTATGACGTCAATGATTTCTAATTAGCGCCCACCAAGAAAAGGTAGTGTTTACACGTGGAAAGAAAGGCTCTTTGTTCAATCATGGTGAGTGTTTGTACGTGTGCAGTTTGTAGGAGTCAATCGGTTTGTTTCAAATAGTGTTTGCATGCTTCAAGGCTTGATCAGGAAACGTGGCTTGATATAACTTGCATTTGTCTCACCTCACTTAAACCTTTTTACAGATTTGACCAGTTTATTTTATTTTACTTTAGAAATCTCCGTCATCCACGTCGGTAGGGAGTGGTGGTCGGGCCTCCGGTGGATCCAGGTCTCCCAGAGGCTCTGGTGGTGGATTAAAACAGAGGTATGTCTTCTACAGCAGTGATCTAGAGTGACGTGTGAAGAAGGTTTGCACATGTTTTATTTTTGTTTTATCGTACAGACGTTCCACTGGGTCTTCGTCAGTTAGTTCCAGAGCTCGTCAGACTGGGAGCAGTGCTGGTTCAATGTGGAAGTTTTATACTGGAGATGACTCCCCAGGAATCAAAGTGTAAGGTTGATTTTAATGCCATGTGATATACAAGTGGTATACAAGCTTACGTGACAATAATTGATTGATTTGCACACTCCAACACACACACACACACACACACACACATACACACACACACACACACACACACACACACACACACACACACACACACACACACACACACACANAAACACTCACACACGCCTCACTATAGATCTTTGTCATCGACAGTAGCAGTTGTTCGGACCAAGAGACACAGACTCTAAAGAGCCTCCTCTCTCAATGTCTCCAAAGTCCGTCCCTCAAAGGCCTACCTCTGCTGGTAGCATGTAACAAACAAGATCTTCCAACAGCCTTGTCAGTTAAACAGGTCAGACATGAGTGAGTACACGAGAAATGGAACTTAAAGTGGAACTTATACTATTGTTATATTAGTCTCAGCTCATTTGGTTATGTATGTGTGAGTGGGTTTGAGTGTCAAAGGTTGTTTTTGAATATGGTATACAAACTAGAAATTTTCGAAGAGTATAAATTTCGTTGTTTTGATCCACAAAAATTTTACCCATGTTATATTAGGTGGTGCTGCTCGATCCTCAATTAAAAATAAAATTGCATTGTAATCCCCTTTGCACGAAACTATTACTCCTCAAAAATTTCTGTTATATTTTCATGCTATAATATAAGTAATCACTAATCAGGTGGTATGACACGTAAATGCTTGTGGTTCAACTCCATGTCTCTGTTCCTTACAGGTGGAAGAGAAGCTGTCCTTAGGTGAGTTAGCAGGGGGCAGGTGGTACAGGACCGTTGGGTGCAGCTGCCGAGACTTGGGTGGCCTGAAGGTATGTCTAGAGGAGCTGGCTGGTGAGATGTACAAGGGAAGACAACAGGAGGGGCCGGAAGAGGAGGACAATGCCATGTTGTTGTCATAGTAACAATTGTTAGGAGTATACATACACATATTGCACGCATATGGCAACCCAATCACTTGTATCACATATACTGTAATACATGTCACTTCACATGGATAGAGATTGAACTTTTGTCAAGTTTGACTTTGAAGGATTTCCATAAAAATAAGTATGATGACTTGTAATCATTATGTAATGCAAAATGAATGAATGAATCAATGATTGTTGATTTAACTGAAAAATTATACTTTTCTTGCATGAGTTGTGATTATTTTGAAAGTGATCCACCAGTCTTTTCCAGTATCTGATAAATATCCAGCACCTCACCTATAGCAATACAGATGATGTAATCTCTAAATATTATTTTAAACCTATGACATCAGTATTACATCATAATAATTATTACCAAAGGGAATGTTGTGGCCTTTCTCCAAGCCCAGTGGGTTTGATGGTGTCTTGCAATCCATGGTAGCTTCTTTACGAAGAACAGTGTCAATGTCTACAGCGCTGAAGAAAGCCACAGACTGTACAAGAGAGAAATAAAACATAATGTTAACTGTGAAAAAAAAAAAACAACAACAAAAATAGTATCCATACTGTGAGTAAGTGAGTATGTGTAGCTGAAGTGATAATAGAAGGCCTGAAAGTTCTTGCAAAGCAGAGCTCAATTACATTACCTAGATGGTTACACACTGCACTACGTAGCTAGCTGGCCATATATACCTGTGGCAGATCATACATTCTCAGCTGATATGAGAACATTGCTCTGGTGAACAGATTGGAGTACTGCAGTGCCAGGGCAGCACGGTAGCGATCCTCACTCTTCACAAGATAGCGTACCTATCACATGATCAGTCACATGACAAATTATTAGGTGACATGACTGTGTTTCCATGGAAACAAACCTCGTCATGAATACTGATGCAGAATCTTCCGTCAATCTTGTACTTGTCAAACAACCAGCGATTGAAGACTAACATGAGATGAAGGTAGTCTACAGCCGATGATTGGACCACCCAGTTTATCTTGCTTGGTTGATACTGTATGTGTGTGTGTGTGTGTGTGTGTGTGTGTGTGTGTGTGTGTGTGTGTGTGTGTGTGTGTGTGTGTGTGCTGTGTCTAGACATTGCTTACTCTACTGCTAAGCTTCANCACACACACACACGCACCCCCAAACACACACACTATTCTTTTTTAACAGACATACCACATTCTTTTGGTTACCTAGGCAACCATTGTACGTGATCTACAACCTCTACTTGATAAGATGTCGGACAACTCAAAGTTTGATTGGATTTCACGAAGGATTAAATCTCATTGGTCGAATTGGCAGATGGCTTTGGATCGTTTGGAAAAGATGAAATCTTTCAACCATTCTGAGAAAGAGGCAAGGGAATTATAAAGTATGTAGTTATAAATTTTGACATCACAACTGCAATTGTACAGGTTCTGATACACATTGGAGCTTTGACTGACAAGGCTGGCTTTGGATTTGCTGAGAATGCTGATCACGGTGGACCATTGGGAGAACTAGTGCAATGGAGTGATCTCATTGCTGCTCTTCATTTACTTGGACATAAACTTGACTTCTCAACAGAGGTGTTCCAACTCTCCAGCTACTTGGAGATATCTCACGGAATTGGAGGATGCCCCACAAGTTCTGAAACTAAATATGCTGCCATTTATATTGATATTGTGGGTTTAAAGCAATTCAAGAAATTGGTTAAGAATAGACTGCAACATTACAAGTGAGTACAGTTAAGTACAGTGTGTTAAAATTGTGATCAAATGGTCTGACCCTGTGGCCTAATGGATAAGGCATCAGCCTCCGGAGCTGGGGATTGTGGGTTCGAGTCCCATCAGGGTCGTTTTTTTGTCTTTTTTTCTTCTTTTTTTTTTTTGTTAAGCCTGTTATAAACTTTCTCTTTAAATATATTTTCTCAAGGTGTCTGTTTCGTGTACTGGATTCATTTGGTACAGAACCACAGTTCAACTTCAAACAATGGAAACCCACCAAGAAGGAGTACGGTCGTATTTGGGGTAACTGGGAGCTGGTTCCAAGACAGTTCATGACGATGTACCGTAAGTTGTGTGTGGAAGACTCCTATAGCAGTCGGGGGTGTAGTAATAAACGTACTCCTTTGGTTTATGTTATGTCCTTTTGTTACTTTTCGTTTCACAGCACACACACCAGACAATTCATTTTTGGGTTTTGTGGTTGGGAACAATATCAGTGAAAGGCTTCCTCCTTTCCCAAAGAAGAGTATTGGCCTTGTTTATGGGAAGGAACTCTATATGTGGAAGGTACATACAATTACTTTGTGTTAAAACTACCGAAATTTGTGAAATTTTCTTGTTAAAAAAAATTCACGTACATGTAACAAATTTTCGTGTTAAAATTTTTTCGTAGTTTCACCGCCATCGCAATGTATCTGTCTGTAACGGGTCATTAAATTTTCGTGTGCAAAAATTTTCGTAGTCGCCGCAGACTACAAAAATATTTTAACTGCGAAATTATGGTACATAGACGGCTATTGGTAACTCATAATGTGCAGGACAAGAGACAGTATCTGGATGTGTTGAGTCGTTACATTGACATCCACGCTACCATTGGCAGCACCGAACAGAAACAGCAAGATTTTGATTGGTCAATTGTCCCAGGATTTGTTATCAACCACGGAATATTGAACGGCAGTGCTCTTCAGCATCTGCTCAAGGTATTGTCCACTTCTTGGTAAGACTTCAGTCAATGGTAGTAGTATCTCTCTCTCTCTCTCTCTCTCTCTCTCTCTCTCGTTTAGGAGACCAAGGTGTTCATTGGTCTTGGGTTTCCATACGAAGGTCCAGCTCCACTGGAGGCGGTGGCTCAGGGATGCTACTTTCTCAACCCCACACTCAACCCTCCTCTGAACAGAGACAACAGCCGATTCTTCAAATCCAAGCCAACACTGAGAGCACTCACTTCTCAGAACCCGTACGCTGAGGAATTTATCGGAGAGCCATATGTCTTTACCGTGGATATAAACAACCACAACAGCATCAAAGCAGCAATGGAAGTCATTGGCAGCAACCCAGTATGTTGTCCAGCTAGTGAGATTCCAATATGGTATGATTACAGATGTCTCTGTGTTGTTCACTGTAGACTCCACCCCCTCATATTCCGTATGAATTCACGTACGAAGGCATGTTAGAACGAGTGGGTATATATCTGGAGAACCAGCAGTTTTGTGTTCCACACGAGTGGCCCCCACAATCAGAGTTAATCAAGAGAATGAGTGCCGAAGGTCAAAACTGCCGAGACGCTTGTCATAAGCTAGGTGAGAACTGTACATCTGGGACTTTTCACTTGTCCTGTGACTGTCATGTGATGCTCCATGCAGGATTGGTATGTGAACCAGAATTTTTCCCATCAATAAACAAACTGAGTGCCTTGGAAAAGTGAGTGTTATGTTATAACATAATTATGTGACTAGTATTGAGACCATTAATGTGTACTCTACAGCAGTGGAGTGACATGTGCCAGCAGTCTCACAGAGCACAGCGTCCATGGACCGTCTTACACACAAAGAACTAGAACATGTTCTCTTCAAAAGAACAGCCTGCTCCTGAGCTGTGCTGGAAGTGCTGGTGGTGTCCAGAGACTGTGCCCCTGTCGGACCTACCGCAGAGGCCAGGTGGCCCTCTGTGAATCCTGCACAAGATGACGTGCACCTTCCATTTATAATATTTAATTTTGTCTGATCACATCTAGACAATAATTTATTTTTAGGCAATGAAAGGCATTTTGGGTTGATGCTAGTAAAATGCAGGCAGATTAAATTGCTGATCAACTTGCGCAATAGTGCCACAGCACAAAGCATGCGCCTGGTTTGGAAATTTTATCCCAAATGAATCTTGCAGCAAAAGTTGTTTGGTAAAGATCGCCATAGTAATAAATTAGCAACATGACAGTAGCATGCTTGGGACCGAAGTGATGATATCTGAGCCATGCAGGGGCACTGCAGATTGTGTAACATCAAGCAAGATCTGTAAAAGGTGGACGCTCTGTGACTCAAGTATTAGAATCACTACTGTACATGACTAGTTGGGGTGAAAAGCATGAACGCAATCTAGATGACATGTTGAGTGATGACATTTTGCAGTCAAGAGCACTGGACTTTGAGCTTGAAGGTTCAGGTGAGCTAAATTCATAGTCTCAGGCTTTCATGATCTACTGAACTCAGGCAGTCAGCACAGCATTATTGTATATTCACAAACATCATATTGTGTTCTTGATAGAGATGGATTGCACGGGAGAATACTATTAAAACGAAAAGTAGTGGAAGTTGATGATGATGATGACTCCAGCATGCCAGTGCAGAAGCCGACCAATCTTTGGCAACAACATCGGGAAAATTTTGCCAAGACTTCAGGTAAGTTTATACAGCTGAATATAACATGGTAGCAAGTTAAACTGTAATGATGATCCGGCATTGGTAATTTCTATTAGCTGGCATTGTTGCCCTGGGTTAGTCCTCTACTCTATCTTTGAAGAGTGGAAAAAAAATAAGACAATAAAAGAACTCTTGAAAAAGGAAGCCACTTAAAAGAAAAAGAAAAAAAAAAAAAAAAAAAAAAAAAAAAAAAAAAAAGAAAAAAAAAAAGAAAAAAAAAAGACCAGCACAGAGGAGGCCACTCAGTCTTAGCTTCCAAGACATCCCACATTCAGCAGGTGGCAGGTTCTTATCATCCCGACCCAGTGACCAACAGCCTTCGGTACACTGGTCCCCCCTTTCGGGCCATGCCATATACAGGCATGTAGGCTGAGGTGAGTCAGAGCTCCCGCAGGATGACTCGAACCCGCACACCTGGTTACAGTGGGCGCTCTTGGTGTAACGCCTTAACCACTGTGCCACATGTGCTGGCTGTGAAACAAAGAGGCTTCTTTCATCTTTATACTTTACTATAATAATTGATTTAATATTGATAAAGAAGAGAAGGAAAAAAAACGTCAGTTGCAAATCCCCGACCTTGGACCTGTAGGTTGAAGACAACTCACGCAGACCCGCTGTTCTATAGTGCACTTGGCTTACGTAATTTCAAGATTTGCTATTCTTATAACTTGACTTATTTCTTAATTGCCACTGTATGTGCAATTGTTTGTATGGTGATAATATAAACAGGTAACATCATCATTCTGCAATACAGCAAGCAGTCTAGTAATTCTCACCTCTTCTGGTGTTAGCTAGATAACACAACCAGTGAGCACTCCATTGCTGGAGTTCTCTTTAGCACTAGAGTGTTCAGTGACATTAATCCCTAAAGGTCGGCAAATTCAAATGTATAGCCGGCTATGCAGCATAACATACAATGTCATGCTAACAGTGGTTGTGTGAACACACACTGCAACCAGTGGAGGGACTGTGCTGGTTAGCTAGATAATGTAACCAGTACACTCAGTGGCTCGAGTTCTCTTTTGCACTTGCATGCACATGTTCAATGACATCAATCTGTAGTGGTCATCAAATTCAAATATATAACGGGAACAAACTAGCACCACTTGTATCATGCTCTAATTGGCTGCTACTTCCACAATTTTTGGTCCTGCACGATTACATGTCTCGCACTAAGGCACTCGGCAATTTAGGCCCATTTCATCATGAGTTAAAATGATAATTATGCTTTGTGACAGAAATATTTGTGGAAATTAGTGTATAATGGTAACTTTTACTTTGACAATGATTCTCCTAATTACAGGGATCCCTCGTTGATGATGAGTCCCTAATAGAGGTGCTTCGTACGACCAAGGAGACAGCTCTAGCTTGAAGTGAATGAGAAGCTGAACGTGGCTGCAGAGACAGAACTTAAGATCAACACAGCCAGGGAGGAGTACAGGCCAGTGGCCGCCAGGGGCTCCATCCTCTACTTCCTAATCGTGGAGATGTCCATGGTAAACGTCATGTACCAGACCTCACTCAAGCAGTTCCTGGGCATCTTTGACCTCTCCATGGACAGGTCAGTCAATGTACCTCGCACTAGCACTAGTACTGTTGTTGTGTGTGCATTAACTAAAGCAGGTGGAGTTTGCAAACAACTTGTCTTTAGTTCTCTAAGTGACTTTGGTGTTGTTGATTATAATACATAGCTACTGCATTCNTCAAAGACACAACAAATCGATAATTTAATTCTTACGTACTTCCCCAGCTCTTCTCTCAGATCATAACGCTGCTTAAAGTCCATCGCACAGCTCACAGCCCGACGCACACACACCTGATATAAATCCACACTAATTTGTGTTATTGCATTCCATAGTATACCATCCCACCGACCTATTTGTTTCTAATTAACGCGCATCACAACAATGGAGCAATGATTGTAACATCACTTTAGTCATTTGTCGACAATATTTCAAACAATAATGCATGGTACAAGTTGTTGTGAAGTTTGCAACAGTTGACTCTCTTCTGTGCATTTTGAGACCATCAAGAGTTCAGAGTTCACAGAGTGTCCCATTCTACTTTGCTCTCTGTCTCATCTTTCTGCGCTTGCGTTTCAACCTGGGCAAGAGAGAGAGAGAGAGAGAGAGAGAGAGAGAAGGTTCAAGAGACATGGTCAAATGAAAATGGAACTAGAATAACTATAATTTATCACAGCTTGAGCACAATCATCTGATGATGTATAGAACTCTTGCAATGATTTTACGTCATCAAAACTGGAAACATTTTGAAGTGATCGATACTAGAATTAGTTATTTTTGCCAAACGGAAGTAAATGACAGCTGCCAGTTTCTCTGCATTGCTCTGCACATTTTTGCCATATGGAAGTGACTCATTTTACGTAATTGCAAGAGCTCTAATCATAATTAATTTATGGACAAAACAGGCGCATATTAAAGTGCACACATTAGAAAGTAGTCACTGAGTCCATCACCACACGAGAGACGACAACGATATCTAACAATTTACCTTCGAACTCTCTTCTTCTTCCACTGAAACAAGAAAAAAACCACATATAATTTGTGATCAGCATGTAATTATATATCATTTAATATAACACAAGAGAAGCACCCAAGGACACATTTATACCACCACCAATGCTCTTAACGTGGAGGACGGACGGAGAGACACTCACATCAATACATGTAACGCTTTACTGGAATTAAACATGTTATGGCGACAATAATTCTCTCTTATTTACCTTAGCTCTCATGACTCGTACAGCGATCAGAATACCTGGAAGAAAGTTACATTTGAGAAAAATATTAGTTCAAAATTTGAATACGCTATGATTTGCTTCAAAGACTACAGCATTATTACTAAAAACAAAGATAAACTTTCACTACTCATACTCACCTTTCAACTAGGCAACGAGAAAGAACGGTCACATGGTGCTACTGCGCATGCGTAGTAGGTTCAGCGAGGGCGTGTACACATATCACATGATGCGTGCATTATGTCAAAGTGACATCACAAACGTAGTTTAATTTTCACCTGACTTTGTGAGGCGCTGATCAACAGTCGAGAAGACAAGAAGGCTTTGAGGTGATCTACCAACACTCGCTCGACACAGGGAACAGAGTGAGTAAATGAAAGGGCCGCGATCAATCAGACACGAGAGATCATTCATGTCTCTGTCTAAACTGACCAGACAGTTGTGTATATAAATTTGATACTAGCATAAAATACAATGGCTCTAGTCTGTACGTTGTGGATGACAGGTGGTTAGAGGGTTTGGCCTGTGCTCCTTACTGAGCTGTGAATGCCGTAGGATGCGTTCATTGGGTGTCCAAGGCCATTTAATATGGTAGTGTTTTGTGACTAGGTTTGATAAACAATGGAATGTGATGTGAACAAGGCTGAGTGTACAAATGTCAGATGTGTGTTCACACAATGCAATGTGGCTCGAGCCTGTGCTGGGTGAACCCTGGCTGGCTGTGTCTCACTCTAGTTGGCACTCCACAGGAAACTGAAGGTTTCCTCCTGTGGTGATAATGAAGTGTTTCATTACAGGGTCTTGTCTATTCCCCCCCCTCTAGGTGATCACATAGAGGACATGGCGTCACGACCAGGCACTGCACCACGATCCAACGGAATCCCACGGGAAAAGATATGCCAGTTCAAACTTGTTCTACTAGGTAAGATATAATATTGTGCCCCATTGTAGAAGGAGGTGTGATCGACTGTTTCCATGACAACAGGTGAATCAGCTGTCGGGAAGTCTAGTTTGGTATTAAGATTTGTCAAAGGTCAATTTCATGAGTATCAGGAGAGCACCATCGGAGGTTGGTCCACCGCATCCTGGATCTTGGAGGACTCACATTACTTCTGTTCCACACACACACATTCTTAGCTGCATTTTTAACTCAGACAGTGAATTTGGACGACACTACTGTGAAGTTTGAGATATGGGACACAGCTGGTCAGGAGCGCTACCACAGTTTAGCTCCAATGTATTACCGTGGGGCACAGGCAGCTATTGTGGTCTATGACATCACCAACATGGTACGTGCGATGTACAGTGGTGTGCTTTATTTAGAACTTGTTTCAATCTAGCGTGGGAGGACAAGTAGGTTGTCTGTCACTCTACATTGTCTAACGATCTGTTCTTATGTTTAGGACACTTTTGTGCGAGCAAAGTCATGGGTCAAGGAACTCCAGAGACAGGCCAGTCCTAACATTGTGATAGCCTTGGCTGGCAACAAGGCTGATCTAGCTGGCAAGAGAATGGTCGATTTTGAAGTGAGTTGCTAGGAAACACACAATAAGTAGTTTAACTCTGGACTTGTGCTGTTTGAATCTCATCTTTTCTCTCTCTCTCTCTGTGTGTGTGTGTATGTATGTTCCACTGTAGGAAGCTCAAGTTTATGCTGAAGAGAATAGTTTACTGTTTATGGAAACATCTGCAAAGACTGCCATGAATGTTAATGATATATTTCTGGCAATAGCTAAGAAGCTTCCAAAAGTGACTCCGGCCCAGCAGAGGAGCACTGGAGGGAGAGGGGGCGAGCCCTACGTCAGAGACTCAGAGCCAAGACAAAGTTCAGTGAGTCACTGGGTGTGCTTTAATTAGAATAATGGGATAACAAGTTACACAGCCAGAGGTGGTACGACACGAGTTCCCCTATTGCTGAGCTGGCAAAAAGGGTTCACGTGATCAACTCTCAATGTGAAGTATTGCGGTCACATGATTGGAATGCAATTAACAGACTTGCCAGCTCAGCAAAGGCGCACTCGTGTCGTACCTCCACTGTTACACAGCTAGCAGTGTTTTCAGAGGTCAAAGGTGTGCATTAATTAGAATGTGCATTATTTACAGGGCGGTGGTGGCTGCTGCGGTAAGTCGTCATAAGAGGTGGGTGTGGTCTCTGGTGACCATGGTAACCACCGGCTTCAACCTACGGACTATTCCCTCACTGACACTCACACACTCACAAACACACAGTACATAAGATGTGCACGTTTTAAAGTTGAACTAAATCTGCATTTGAGATACAAGTTTAATTTTCATTTTCTAATACTATTAATAATTATTATTCTTTATTGCGACTGGACGTTGTGTGTATATGTTTTGCAGTGTAAATTAATATTCCATGTCAATACAAGCTATTGTAATGTTAATAATTATTGTGTTGTGTATAGTGTAATAATTTTATTCTTAACCAAAACATAAAATTAATACTGAATAATTATTAATAATTATATATACTGATTGAAGCTATATAGCAGCACTGTACTTTGAATTGGACATATATAATATATTATATAAGAGGCACTAATTATTATCTGTATCATGAGCTAGTCATATGCCATCTTCACAGCTACAGTCAGTGGTCATTGATCATCTGCGGTGTTTGTGTTCAACTAGAAGTCTTCGTATGTCCCAAACTTGAACTGACTTGTCGTAGGATCCAGAGTAGAGCAGATCACCATCCACAGAGAGCTGGAGGAGACCAATGACATGATTATTATCATGCCCTGCTAGCTGACAGGTGCATTAGGCCTTGAATGCTCAAGACTCTGTCTATTTTTCTTTTCTTCTATGCTCAAAGAATGGCTCCTTTGAGCTCCAAAATCTGCCTATTATCTTCTCAAGTTGTCAATTATGCTACCAAATATTATGTTGTTATAGCTAATCGATTTTCAAGGAACAAAAAAATTGAAAGACCATATTAATTCATAGATTTTCTATGATTAATTACATGTTTCTGTAGGTATACTGCATCATGACTGAGACTTGAATATGGTTCTCTAACGAAGATTCTTGTCCATCAAAAAGGAGTTAACCAACAGTGAAAATTCTCTTTCAGCTGCTGCTTAACGCACATGTACTTAAATGAGTAACAGATTATATAGGTGACTGCTGAGACTACAGGGTATTCACTCCAGTTAGGTGCTGTTAATCCAACAAAATTCCAGCTTATTAAGCTGGGATGGTCACAAATTTAGCCTATTTAATTATGCCGGCATAAATCTATCAAGGCCTAGTGTGTATGTACTCACCAGAATACAGTTCACTTGGTAGTCGTGGCCTTTGAAGATCTTCTTACAGCCTCCACTTTGGATGTCCCAGGCTCTCACTAAGCCATCATCACTGGCGGTGAACACTGCATGCATGAGTGGGCAGGGTATTTATAGAGCATGACATCATTAATAATTGTGTACGATATCTGCTACTATTAATAACTTTATTATTGTTTGTTGGTTATTTTAAGAATGCTAAGAATGCGAGAAACAAACAGGTTTGGTTGCATTCATTATGGTGTTTGTAACGTGTTGCCAACAGCAACCACCTACTTTAATGGGGAAAGTTATGACTGGAATGTAACGTGTGAATTCCATTAAATCAATAATGACTCGATGCACTATAGCCAGAGGCTATTCATAGACACATCACTATTGAAATGTGAGAGGAAATGAGCAAACAATATTATAATGAATCTTTTACTTACACAATTCTCCTCTGAGTGTGAGCCCATTGATTGTATTCTTGTGTCCGCGATAAACTTGCAGGCATTCCTGAGACGAGCACTGCCAGCTACGAACAGTGGCATCAGCACTGCCTGAGAACAGCCTCCCTCCGACAACCTGAGAGAGAGAGAGAGAGAGAGAGAGAGGAGATTCATTGGTGAACCAACAGCTGTGAATGAATGCCTGCTATCTATTGAACAGCAGTGTGTTTGCTAGCGGTCACTTCTCTAGCTAACTTGCTAACACGGTGATCAACACCAAACAACCCATGTGGAGGAAGAGGACATTAATTAGTTAGGAATATATACTTAAACTCTTCCAATAAGGAAACTGTTTTGTCCCAAGCTAATGTCTTGAAATGTTCCAGGTATGCAATTACCCCAGGCAGCCTGGCTTACCTTCATACACACAATTGCCCCGTGGTGCCCATCAAAGAGCCGCTTGGCCTGCCCAGTCAGCACATCCCACGACCTCACAGTACCGTCGGCCGATCCAGTGTACACCTCCTGGTCCCCACCACCCAATGCCAGACACTGGACTCCCGAACCATGGCCTCGGTAGACCACCACTGCAGACGAACTTTCCATGGTCCAAGCTCGAGCTGTGCTGTCAGCCGAACCAGTTATCAACAACAGGCCAGTGGTAGGCTGCACCACTGCACTATTGTGCCAATGATCTGGGACTATCTGTTGTCGTTTCTTTGTGAGTTTGACAATCATCAACGGGCTGACTCCTCTGTGATGGCCTTGGTACACTTGAAGGCAGTTGCCATTGCTCAGATCCCACCTCCTAGCTGTCTTGTCGTAACTCGTAGAAAACACTGAATTCTCGTGTAATAAGATACCGTTAATGACTGAAGAGTGGCCTGTGAATATTCCATTGCATTCTCCACTCAAAATGTTCCATTTTCTGATGCTTCTATCAGCTGATCCACTCAGCACACACTCGTTATTGGCTGCAATGCAGCTCACGTATTGCACGTGCCCTTCCATTCTACACTGCAAACAGTTCCTCTGTGTTTCCCACACGCAGCAAGTGCCATCCTCAGAGCCGCTGATCAGGTAGACTCCGTTCAGCGAGAGGCACATCACATTGACACCACCCTCGTGACCTTCCAACCTCGAGCTGCCTTTGCTTGGAGATGCTGGCCTGCCACACACGGATACACCACCTCCCATCTCACTATGAATGATAGCCTAGCTCTCGCAGAACGCACCATTGCAATCAATAGAGGCTTCTTTTATGCAGAAACACACACAATGATTTGGAGCTATTCATCGATACACGCCCACAATTATGTTTCCTACTGAGCATGCGCAGTTTACTAGTTTTGGAGGGAAACTGGAGGGAAAGTGACAATTGATCAAAGAGCTGTTTATCTCTCACTCTTTTTATCCCTGTGAAACCATGTACACTCTGAGGAGTGCTCGTTCTAAAGCGCCTGCAACTGATCCAGTTCAGAGCACCATCTCATTCAGGAAGCGCAGACGGCCAGCCATGGAGCGATCTCTCTTGCGCGAGGCAGCCGCCGCCCAACCTGAAGAAGACAGTAAGACTCTTTCTCCGCCAAAAAGGAACAAACCAGGCAGTAAGTCACTCACGTAACTCTTAGAGATAAAGAGAAGATTATGTGTTTGAACTGATCATGGCTGCCTTGTTTTAGATAATTTTACAAAACAACACGCCATGATCATGATGTCATAGTTTGTGATATTTATAAATGGTTTATCTGTGTTGTTGTCTCTCTGCTAGCGTGTGTCGGTAAAAGTCTGAGGCCTAGGATGACCAGAGTCAGAGCTACATCTGCTGAGAAGAAGACACCTCACAGATCACCTCTGAAGGAGTGCAATGAGACCACACCCACCAAAACACCACCACCATCAGCCAAAGGTGTCCACACACACACACACACACACACACACAAACACACACATACTCTAAGTAATTAGTACCTAAGCTTTATAAGGTTTTTAGTGTTTATTTTCAGTTAGCTTTGCATCTTTCTGTTCATGCATTTATGTCTTCTGGGAAGCTAGTACCTAAGTCGATCTGGTTTGAGAATGCCGCTGGAAGTGAATTAATGAGATTCATAACCATACTTTTTCTATGGGACAAATAGCTAACTTTTGACTGGTAAGGCGTAGGGAGCTGAAAAAAGCAACCAAAAGGACGAGAAGATCGAGCGCTTTCAAATAGTGCTTGAAATTTTGAAATCGGTTGGATATTTAGAAAGTTATTCAAGTTTTTCTACCGGCATTCTCAAACCAGATGGATTTAGGACTATACTTGTTCCTGTGTATGACCCATTCTTTCAATTCAATTCATCCTCTGCCATTCCCTACAGCTGTAATGAAACGTCTGCACTTTGAAGAGCCCTCCTCTGTGGACAGTGTCAAGAGGGCGTTGCACACTGCCCCGCCCACCACCCTCCTAGCTAGGGACTCACAGCTTAATACGCTCAACTCGTACATTACTTCACATCTCAAGACAAAGACTCCGGGTTCTTTATACGTATCTGGGCCCCCTGGCACTGGCAAGACAGCGTGTCTTGCACATGTGTTGAAGGATCGTAGCAATTCTGAGTTGCTTCGCCACACGACTGTTATCAGTGTTAATTGTATGAGCATTCACCGCCCTCAGGCCATTTACAGCATCATAGCCAGTCAGCTAATGGGTGGCTGTAAGGCCAAGAGTATCGCAGCACTTCAGGAGCTCATCATGAAGCATATTACTACTGCAAAGAATATGATGTGAGGCTGTGTGTGTGTGTGTGTGTGCGTGCCACTAGTTGTGATTTTTAAGTGAGTTGCCCCTGTTATTAACATTATTATTAGTCTGATCGTACTGGATGAGGTGGACCAGTTGGACTGCCGAGGCCAGGAGGTGCTCTACTCTCTCTTTGAGTGGCCAGCTCTCAAGCACTCCAAGCTGCTGCTCATTGGTAGGTTTCTCTGATAATGCGATAACTGGTACTATCTGTCTGTCTGTCTGGCGATGTATCATTCCGTATTGTCTTTGCACACACTAACAGGAATCGCAAATGCTCTGGACCTGACGGATCGTATCCTGCCCCGCCTCCAGTGCCACACCAGCTGCCAGCCCACCCTCCTTCACTTCCCTCCCTACTCCAAGGATGAGATAGCTCTCATTTTGAGCTCTCGTCTCAATGAAGAGAACTCTCACGCTCTCTTTGATCCAATGGCACTTCAGTTCACAGCACGCAAGGTGTCGGCAGTGCACGGAGACCTCAGGAAGGCTCTGGATATCTGCAGGTGAGGGCCAGTATATTCTTGTATATTGTCCAGTCCTTAGCTAATATCAACATCAATAATTTGACATCAATACTCCCAATTTTGGAACAGAAAATGGGCATTTTTCAACTTTCAAAATAAATTATACTGTTTAAAAGATGTCTTTGAGCTGATCACATTGGTGCAAGTCCCATTGTTATACGACCTTCCTAGGCTGAGATATTTAACATTTTACTTAAATATTTTGGAACAAGGTTTAACTCAATATCTCAGCCTGGGAAGGTCGTATAACAATAGGACTTGTGCCATTGTGATCAGCTCAAGGAGATAGTTTTTCATCAAATTTGTGTCCCTCAAATTTGTCTGATGCCATGAACTATAGCCCGTAGGCAAGTGTCAAAAATGGCCAGTTTTAAATAGAGCAGACCATTAGAAAGATCTCTTTCTAATGATCACAATGGTGCAAGTTCCATTGTTGTATGACCTTCCTAAGCTAAGATGTGAGATGTGAGATGTCAATTTTCGGATGAGCATAATTTATATAAGTCATACATTGACTTTAGTCAAAACATGTATCAATTGAGGTATTGCCTGTGTCTCTCTAAACAGACGTGCAGTTGAAATGGTTGAAGCAGAGCATATTTCTATCAAAGAAGAGGCCACACCCCAGCCACACCCACCAATCAAAGTGACGCTGCGCCATATTGCTGCAGTTATATCAGAGGTGTATTCCTCTGCTGTCACAGTTCAAAGTTCACCTGACACCCTGCCCCTCCAGCAGAAGATAGCTGTGTGTGTGCTGCTGTGCCTGTTGCGCCGCCATTCCAAGGAAGTTACCGTAGGGAAACTGCACGAGGCTTATGCTAGAGTGTGTCGCCGCCGGCAACTGAGGGCAGAGTGCGAGAGTGAGTTCATTGGAGTGTGTGGGATGCTGGAGAGCCGAGGGATAGTGGTGCTGAGGAGAGCTAAGGAAAGCAGGCTCACTAAGGTACACACACATTGTCGATAGTTCTCTTGAAGAAGATGCACTAGCCAGATGTGTTATATAATATTATGAATTTAGCTATTATTATTATTATAAATGATTGTTGCCATATGCAGGTCTCTCTCAAGTTGAATGAAGCTGATCTGGAATATGCCATCCAAGACAAGGTCCTTCTATCTTCCATCTTGGAACAAGGCATACCCACAGCATGACTGAACTGAACAGCACTCTCATTCTATTTAATGCCCACCAATATATATTATTTTTTATACACAAGTCAACTGTTAGCTTATGCTCTTAACTGTAACCACAACAGAGATCATTATAATCATTAATAACTGCAAGTGCAATAGTAATTTTCACAACAGATGTAACTTATTTACAAGTTGAAATATTTCCAGAAAAGACGATTAATTGTTCGCATCAAATGTTAGTTAGTGCTGACTGGAGGCACTAATGAGGGGGCGGGGCCTAGGCTGATTGTAGGGGCAACACTCGGTAAACTGATTGTAGGAGGGGCCACTGGTAACCCTGACAACGTACTTTGTGATGTCATCAATGATGTCATTCCAACAGAAGTGGCAGTGACAGGAGCTGTTGTTTGGTAAACAGCATTAATCTGAGCATGCTCAGTAGACGCCACAGGTGGACTATAATTGAGAGAGCCAGGCAGATGTGTTGTCTGAGTAGCCAGCAGTCCACCTTGAGAGGGCACACCTGAAGTAGCCAGCAGTCCACCTTGAGGTGGCACACCAGAACTAGCCAGTGAGCTGGGAGTGCTAGTAGCCAGGGACACAGGAGGTGTGGTCTGGTGAAGAGGGGGCTGGCCATCGAAGGAGCTCTCAGGACTTCTCTCCATGGCGGGTGGTTTGAGGGGAGACCTCACAACAGCTGTCACTGGAGCAGGCGTCAGACTGTCAGGTAGGGAGGAACCATACGATACAGGCTCGTCATATATATGGAGCGCCTCTACACCAGTTTCAATGCCCCCCGAGCTATTAACTGGAGGTTGCTGCGTCTGATTGTGACCTGGAGTGCTAGGCTGACTGGGCACAGAGAGAGGGACCTGTATAAAACAAGATCACATGACAGTCGTGTGACTATCACGTGACTAGAAGGCCTTACATCAGCGTATCCCTCTCCCAATGGAATGGCAGTGGAGGCACCTCCTAGCTCGGGGTCAGAGGTCAGGACTGGTGGAGGAGACTTCTTTGCAGGAATACGATGAAGATATCCATAGCCAATGCCACAGCCCAGGCTTCCCTCCCCACCCCACTCTGAGTTAGGAGTGAGCAGTACCTAATGGTGTGTGTGTGTGTGTGTGTGTGTGTGTGTGTGTGTGTGTGTGTGAGGGTGTAGATATATAGCACTCTTGGCAATAGCAGCTGACTAAGATAATTAGTGAATTGGCTTGGGACTGAAAACACACTAAGCATACTGCCTACAACCCCCTAATCACATGACAGTCACATGACCTACCTCTCTGCAAGAGTCTGTCTCAGAATTGTAGACAAAGAACTTCAGTTGCTTGTGGTCGTTGGCTTCTATCAGGGTGTAAAGGTCGTCATCAATCTGAGCATCAGAGCCCAAGATGTAGTCTGTGTGTGGAATGAGGTTGGCTTGAGCAGCAGGGGAGTTAGGCTGGACCTCCTGAAGGTGAAAGGTCACACACTGAAACCACGGAGACAAGAACACCATCTATCTCTTACCAAAACATGCCAGACATTTTCAGCAGCTTTTTCAAAGGAGCAGAACCGTATTGAGACTCCCAGCAGTCCCTGACCACCCCATGTGTTGCTGGGGATGAGGCTCACCTCTGAGAGAGAGAGAGAGAGAGAGAGAGAGAGAATGAAGGCATCCACCTGTAAATCCATCTGTTAACATACCTCTAGTGGCCCTACTCTTGGAGTTGTACACAACAAGCTTCACTNGCATAATTTATGTCGGGAACACAGCCTGGAAGCATATATTTAATCTACGCTGGAAGTTTAAAGGTGTTGTCATAAGATTGGTTCTCACCAGTCGAACTCCATCGATGGAAACGATGAAATCAAAGTAAGTCTCCAGACCAGCCTGGACCGCAGGCGAGTTGTCCAACACCTGCACAAAACATTCATACCACATATTACACAAATTTTATACTAGAAAGGTCATCCTTCTGATTCAGTAGTGTGTGTGACGCTCTACCTTCAGGACGTGGTATCCCTCCGTGCCCCCGCCAGGTATCTCCGCTGATTGACTTCCACCCATCGCGATGGCTACAGACAGGCCTGCTAGTGGAAGAGAAAGCTCCAGTTATCGCACACCTACCACCGCTTCAAACACAATGGCACGTTTTGTACTGCGGTAGGAATGACGTAATAAACTTGCGCTTGGAGATCACGTGGTCTACTTGAAACAAACATAGCAACCGAGCCCCACCCCCTTTTATTTGGACAGCAAATGCATGGCTAGTTCAGCGATAGCTTCAGAGGCGGCGAGTGGCATGACGGAGACTGGCGAGCTACTCTTTCCCAGTAGGTTGAATTATTTACAGCAATTAAAAATCACGGAGCACGGCTTGTTTCGTTTCAGAGCTGAATCCCATCTTGGAGGAGGGGGATGTCCCGGATGATGGACAGGGCGGAGACCAGCAGCCAGTGGCTCTGCCTGCGCTACCAGATGCCAAGAAAGAAGGTATGGAGGTTGCAATATTAAACAGCTAATGGTGATAGTGTGTGTGTTTTTTCTTTTGATATTGGTACAGTTGTACTCTCAGAACATCGGCTCTTGGAAGCTGTGAGTCATGGCAGTGTTATGCCTGCATGGTGATAAATCTAATTCTCAATCTTGCCATTTCCTATACCTTTATATGATCTAATGCTCTTCCTATCAATATATTAAAGTACTGTCCTTGTACAGCTGGGTCTTGGTTCAGTGGAGCAGAAGTCGGCAGGTGTGTTGTTGGAGAGTGTCAGGAACGAGGTGAGGTGTGCTCTGGAGGAGCTGCAGACCATCACCACTCATGACGACAACCTCGAGAAACAGTACAAAGAAAGTGAGTGTGCTATCCGGTGTATGTGTGTGTGTGTTGAATCAGTGTTCCTATTGGTCCATGTACAAACAGCTGTGGCTGAAAACACTAAACTACGCAATGACTTGGACAAGGCATGGAAAGAGATAAGGGTATGATATTGATAACCCCTAATAATTAGTTAATGATAATTACGTGTGTGCATTTTGATACTCAGCATTTGAGAGGACAGCTCTCCATAATGAAGGTAAATTTGTAACTGATAGTCATTGTATTTTGTATCTGAGTGACTATAGCTGCTAATGTGTGTGTGTGTGTGTGTGTGTGTGTGTGTGTGTGTGTGTCTGTAGATGACGTCTCCTGAGATAAGACAAGAGAGAGCAAGAATAGAACAAAAGAAGAAGCAACAATTAGAAAGGTAAAGGTCACAGTTCAACACATGTGTAGACCTATCAATGATGATATCATTTCTCACATCACACACAGAGAGAGACAAGTCCAGCAACACAGAGATAAGGTATACACATCCTATAATAAATATAATAGCATGCTACATT
The DNA here is from genome assembly GCA_964030475.1 of Tethya wilhelma. Classification (NCBI taxonomy): domain Eukaryota; kingdom Metazoa; phylum Porifera; class Demospongiae; order Tethyida; family Tethyidae; genus Tethya; species Tethya wilhelma. The sequence continues at coordinate 28,235 of CAXIPT010000046.1, forward strand.
GATAATGTGTATTGATAACTATATTGCAGTATGAAGGTGAAGGGGTTCACATTCTCTCAGCTGCTGATAGAGCTCGGACTGTGAACGCTAGGGGGGAGTACATTGATTATCCAGGGGCCTCCCCTCATCATCGCAGCACTGGAGGAAGAGGGGGTAAACTGAGCAAACTAAAGAAGCTGGACCCCCTGCCCCCCTCGCTGCCTGGCTGCACGTGCTCAGTGTGCACGGCCAAACAGAGTATGGGAGCAGTCACTCTCGGCAGGGGTGTGTGTCTCCATCAGAGGTCAGGAGGTCAAATCACAAAGTGAGCCAACATTAGCAATACTACATCCATTCATTTGGGTTTAAGAATAACCTATTTTGTTGCTTTTAGAAGCGGTCAGCAAGTTCTTCTTGGTGATCGTGTTATCATCAAAGGAGAGAGACTGGGGGCTGTCTGCTATATTGGCAAGCTAGACTTTGATATCTATGAACACATCTATGTGGGGGTCCATCTTGACTTCCCTGGTGAGAGATACACACACCATGATGTCGTACCACCATAATATAGCTGCTACATGTGTTGTAGGCATGGATAAATTATGCTATTCATATCTCCGATCATTCTATTCTTTTATGGCTAAAAGTTGTGTCCATTGTACACCAACTAAGATTGTGTTGCATCTTTGGATTTTATGTATCCAGTATGAAATTTTTGAGCATAATAAGTGACCTACTGAGCATGTACAGTAGCATAAACAATGCAGTTGGTCACTGTCTGTGATGTAGTCCTCTATAAAAAGGTTTTGTATTCAAGAAAAAGAATTTTACTGTAATGAAAAACGTGGCACCCTTTCTACAGTAATAGTGACGCCCAATATACCCAATCTGAGAGAAATATTATTCCAAAATTATGCCCCAGAATTTTCAAGCACCTATTATTCTACAATTATGCTAGCATGATTATTTTATCAATGCCTAATGTGTTGTCCCTTCAGTTGGTAATAGTGATGGGTCTCTGAAAGGGAGAAGGTACTTCCAATGTCCTCCAAACCACGGTGTCTTTGTGCGATCATCAGATGTGATCTGTGTCACTGGAAGGAAGCCTGTCAGCGGGGGCACAGCTGTCCCGAGAGTGAGAGAGAAGCTACCAACTGGTCTCCAGTTGAGTCGAGCCGGCACCTCTAGCAGCAAGGTCAGTGTTATACCATAGGTCCCTTGTGTGTCCATGTAATTCACCTGCATCCAATGATAATTGTTATATAGATGCCCACTGTTAGTGCTACTGGGAGAGAGGGTCCATTGGCACAGGGCACACCAACCATTTCTCAAGTGAAGAGAATCGTAGACTCTGAACTGGAAATGTTGAAAGAAAGGTAGGATTTCAGAGCAATAATATTTTGCTACCTACACTATAGCCTAATGATGCATGATGGCTGCAGGCAACCTGAGGAATTGGCTGATGAAAGTGTGGCCAAGATGAGCAGAAGGTACAGCGGGTACTGATAGCAGGCGTCATGTGATAGTCATGTGATTTGTCCATATATAGGATCAAAGAGCTCTCGGAGAAGCACCAGTCGAAGCCTTCGACTGACCCTCCAGCTGTTGAACTACCTCCGATCATGGAACCACCTCAGACCAGCGAGGAGGACAGCCTCCTGGACCTCCCACCACGCCCACATGCACCATCGCCCTCCACACCCTCCCCCTTCACACCTAGCGACCGTGTGGCCACGCCCCTTGAGAAGACACTGTATGAGGAGTTGAGTGACAAGGACCTTGGTTCCACGGGGTTTGTGACGGCCAATGAACTGGCAGCAGTTCTCATGCAACTCCAGCCAGGGAAGGCTGTAAGGGATACTGTCACTAGCTCATGATTATGGCACTGATACATGCATAATGGGTCTTTATTTATCACACACACACACACACACACACACACACACACACACACACACACACACACACACACACACACACACACACACACACACACACACACACANACACACACACACACACACACACACACACACACACACACACACACACACACACACACACACACACACACACACACACACACACTGGTATATTAATGTACAGCTGTCTATGGAGCAAATTGAGGACCTGTTCTCTGAGCTGGGCATCAGCAGTGAAGATGGAGTGGGTATTGCCTACCACTCTCTCTTGCCAGTGCTAGTCCAAGCCATTGAGGAGTTCGCAACAGATCATACACAAGATAACTAACACACACACACACACACATTCACTCGATAGCTGTAGTGTGTATATGTATATGTAGCAAATTTTCTATCCAATATTATAGCAATACACATGACATTGTAATACATGCAATTAATTTTATGATTGTTTATACTGATTGATTGCGCGCATGCTTGGATGGTTAGCAATTGATTACCATACTTACACAACTATAGCCTCAGCAGTGAAGAATCAGTTAGGCCTTTGCAAATTATGCTAGCATAATTTTGAGCATAATAGGTAAGCATTAGAATCAGAGAATTATGCTGGCATAATAGGTGAATTTCTGGCATAATTTGAGCAAAAATTATAGACTTGAACACTTTCGTACTAACTATTGTAGGTTTGAATAATCAATATATAATTTACTCTAGATAAATCACCTTATAATATCACTTAACAATTGCATCTTATCCTAACAGCAGTTGTGTCAAATTGTAATCAAAAAAGATCTGTATCTTGGTGGATGATGTGTATTTTGTATAAACACATAACAAATTATGGATTTTAACAGGAAAATGTTGAGCATAATAGATAAAATTGTGGAGCATAATAGGTGAAATTGTGAGCATTAGAGCATAGCATAATGGGCAAAAAATTATAAGCATAATTTGCAAGGCCTAGTGAAGATGGAGTGGGCATTGCCTATACCACTCTCTCCTAGTCCTAGCTACTATGAGGATCGAGTTCCCCACGTACGTACACAAGATAACACTAGTCTAGCTGGCTGGCCACACACTCTATATAACTGTATAATGTGTATATGTATATTATAATTATAGCAAATTTTGTATCTAAAATTACACCAAAGCATGTATACATATATTATGACATTGTAATAATAATAATTATGTGTGCATGCGATTGATATTTTTTACGATTATATTGTTCATACTGATCAACTACATACACGGTTACTATACATGCATGCAGCCTCATATGCATGCAATGGTATTATGTGTTATATAGCATGAATTCAATCATTATAATAAATTATATTATTACTTTGTGTGAAACTACGTACATGCACTTCATCAGTTGTTTTAAAAGAAACTTCTCATCAATAATAATTATAGTAGAGAACAATTTGTACAGCCAATTAGAGATACAATAAAAGACTATAGCACATTTTATTCAGTTCATAAGTGAAACACATGTACACATAAAATATACATCTCATCAAAACAGAATTAAGATCAAACACAAAACATCCACTAATTGCCGTTTGTAAAACAGGACTTAGACTAGTACCTATAAGGACTGGTGTGCAGTAATTACTAGGGGTTCTCATCGTCAGGGGGCTGGTCTTGTAGCGGGGGCGGGACATTTGAAGCTCCACTCACTGAGGAAGTGCCGGCAGTGAGGTAGCCAGCCACTCCTGTCGGTCCAGTGAGGTAGCCAGCGATCGTTGTCTCCGTCAGGAACAGGTCGTGCTTCTGGTCCTTGTAGGCGGACCAGACTGGAGAGGCATCCAGCAGCTCATTGATCTGAGGCAAGTAATATTTGGAACTGTCAGACCACTACCCAAGGATACAATGATAGGAATTGCTGTACCATTTCTCCATTGGCTAAATCTTTGGCCATGGCTTTGAGAGCTTCAGCTATGAGTGCCTTAGTAGCTGAAGGCTTGTCCACCTCTGCCAGAGGATCTTCCAAGAGTTTGAGAAGAAATGGAACTAGTTCGCCATTAACAGCCTGGTCACAGAGAGAGAGAGAGAGAGAGAGAGAGAGAGAGAGAGAGAGAGAGAGAAAGAGAGAGAGAGGAGAATAAGATTCACCAACTAAAACATTCATGTTGTAACTTTCCCACCTGAGCTACTAGTTCAGGGATCTGCATGTCGTAGAGTTTCTTGATGGTCTCGGCAGCAATATGGAGGGCGTCCTTCCTCTTCCTCATGGCAAAGATGAGAGGCACCACAGTGTCACACTTGGCCATCGTACGAACACACACCTACAGTACAACCACATCCTCACGTCAAAGGATCACATGAGTATCACATGACAATCAGCTGACCTCACTGTCGGCGAGTATGGCCACAACTTGGAGACAGGACTTGGGAATGGCTTCATTTGAAGCCTTCATTCTAGCAAAGATCCGTGGGATGTGGCCCAGAGGGGGCACCTGGTCGGCTAGGGAGGGCTGGGCAGAGAACAGACACACACACGCTGTTGTCACAGTCTCCAGTATCTCACCCTGGAATGGGAATGGGAAACAAAATGGACTGGGAATGAAACTTAACCTGTGTAAACTTACGTCAGGATCGGCAGACTGAGTCAATTGTCCATATTTCTCCATCAAAGCAATCAAAAACTCCTTTGGTTTGCGCAACACCTGAAAAAAAATCACATACAACATCATTAAACATTACATCATGATGATGTAATTGCTTACCCATGTTGGCTGTGCAATAAACAGTCTCAGGAAAACTCCGCCCACTACAATTTCTCCCTGTACTTGAGAATAGACCACCTCAAAGTCTTCAGGAAGCTGTGGAGAGAGAGAGAGAGAGAGAGAGAGAGAGAGAGAGAGAGAGAGAGAGAAGCTGAACACTAGCTACTGGTTGGGAGCTAGGGAAGTTACCTTCCAGTCCACCTCAGGATCTTCCTTCTGCTTGAGGAAGTGCCTGCAATGGTGACAAAAGTGCAGCAATAAAACCAGTGCTATAGCTCATGGCTCAATGTCTCACGATTTGGTCATCTTCCCGACAACTGCCGACACCTTTTCTCTGGCCTCGTCATTCCAGATCAATTCGGGATTTTCCTGGGAGTCTGTCAATTCAATATTTCTCATCTCTGTTTCTTACAATTAGATAGAGTCTAACTCACTCTCAAACATGTGCACGCTGGCCTCGGGATTGTCTCTCATGGCGTCCATGAAGATCGTGGGCAGGAACTTGGACAGCACGATCCTGACCTTTGGACCCACCAGCTTATCAGTGATCATCTTGGCGAAGAGTGCGGCCGTTTCCTCGCGGACTGACGGGTTCTGGGAGTTGCAGAACAGGTTTAGCAGGTAGATCAAAGCACCTGGGATCAACAAAATAACGGTTCAGAGGTCAAGTGTGTGGACAAATTTCATGTTAGAAAAAAATTATGGTGCAACCTTTTTGAATGCTTTCCTTCACAATCTTGGTATTGGAGGTAAGTGCCTGGAGTACTTCAAGAACTAGCTCATGGGCTAAATCAAAGACAAATGATGTCATTATGACGTAACAGGCCTCCTAGAAAGGGGTCAACTTACAGGTAGGTAGCATGTAGAGAACTATCAGTACAAACTGGAGCACATTGGCATCAGCGATGTTAGAGACACAGGTCTTGTTCCCAGTCACACTGGAGATGACCTGGACAGAGGGTGGATAGATGGATAAACACACACATACAGTAGCTAAAGTCCATCTGGTTTGAGAATGCTGGTAGAAAAAGTTGAATAACTTTCTCATTATCCAACCAATTACAAAATTCAAGCACAATTGGAACACGCTCATTCTCCCCATTCTTTTGGTTGCTATTCCAGCTCCCTATGCCTTACCAGTCAAAAGTTAGCTATTTTGTCCCATAAGAAAAGTATTGAATCTCATTATTTCACTTCCCAGTGGTATTCTCACACCAGATGGACAAAAGTACTGTATGTGTCATAAGACAATGATTTGTGATCATTATGGTGGCCCTGAAGGTTCAAACTGATTTTGCTAACTGATTTTTGATCTAAGTGATTTCCAAAGTCATCTAAGTGATTTTCATCTAAGCTGTTTTGTCTAAGGGATTTTAGTCTAGGGCTAGGGCTAAGCCATTTTCATCTATGTATTTTTTTTTTCAAGTCTAAGGCTAAGGCTAGTACTAGGACAAGGGCTAGGGCTAGGGCTAGGGCTGAAGCTAGAGGCTAGGGGGGGAAATTTCATCAAAGCCCTAGCCCTTAGCTCAAAGCCCTAGCCATGAAAATTAAGAAATTTTCATCCAGCCCCTAGGCCCAGCCCTAGCAAAAACACAAGTCAATAGCTACCACAACTAGCTATCTCTTGTCTCACCTGCAGAGCCAGCATCTGTAGTTTGGAAGCACCTTGGAGCTTCAAGAGAGAGAAGAGAAGTTTAAAGTGGCCCACACACTGCATCTCCACCCCAGCGTTGTTGTGTATGACGTTGTATAAGGCCTCCAGTGCCATCTCTACGTGCTTCAGCCTCTCAGCATGTTGGCTCTGCTTGCTGGTGTCCACATCTCCCGCTGTCATCTGGCTGAGGGAGTAGAGGTACTGGGCATTGGAGCCGATGAAGTCAAGGAGATGGTTGGCAAAACCAAACGCATCCTGGATACAATGTGTTTAAGAGATCATATACAAGTCACATGATAGTCATGTGATCCTTACTTCGAGTACAAAGGTGGGCTGTTCGTTGTAGACCCTGATGTAGACCTCACCGATCACCAGCTCGTCCTTGAGAGTGTCAAAGACAAAGTCTTCACCAAATGACATGTCACACTCACCCTGTTGGTATAAATGTGAGCATGTTCCAATTATAAGAATGCCCTGGTAATATTGAAACAGGCTGACTTACAGATCGTATCATACTCTGCTGTTGTTCTTCGAGATACTTGACCAGCTCCGCCCTAGTGCGGTTGTCCCAGATCAGATAAGGACTCTCCGTGTTGCTGTTCAGAGTCTTCAACAGCTGCAGTGGAGATCACATGACCTGATAGAGATACCATGTGAGAGTCATGTGATCTCTTACCTCATTCTTAGTGACTCTGGAGATGAGTTTTGCAAGATAGGAGGTAAACATCGTCACAATCACCTTCTGAATGTTACGGTTCACCGGGCTCTCCACTTCGCCTTTCACTACACAATGACATCATTATGATGTAATGAAAATCATAAATGACATCATTATGATGTAATGAAAATCACAAATGACATCATTATGATGTAATGAAAATCATATGACACCATTATGATGTAATGCACTTACGTGTGAATCCTCCCAGTTTAGCGACGGCCACTATACTGAGCCGTGCGAGGTTGTTGGCCACTTCCTGCTGGTTGGTCTCGTCGCTCTTCTCAATGCCGCCCTCGTCCAGGGTGTAGTCATAGTTGAAGAGGAACTGGAGGATGTGCCAGAAGATGCCAGCGTGAAGGAGGTTGTTCTGGAGCCACTCGTCCACAGCAAAGGCAGACACTGTCTGGACAGCCACGCAGTTCAGCCGGGAGAGATTCTGGAGATGGGAAGAAGATAGGACAATAATGGATCAGGAGATTGGCTGGCATTCTGTATAGCGGGTAACTTTGGTGAGAATCTAGTTTGGCAAATTGGCAAATTATTCTTCAAATCGCCAAATTAAAAATCACCAAATAGTTTTATACACACGCACGTGCATAAAAAAAATAATGCAGTGTGTGGAATAAAATCACAAAAATTAATGGGAATTTGTCAAATTTTAAACCTGCTAAATTTACCCATGATACGATATTAAAGACCAGCATTTTAACACTATAACACTTGGACAATTGGAAGTCTTTTCTCTGGAAGTAACTAATGTACATGTACAATCCCCCAATGTCCTACCACGCCATGAGATAGAAGGCAGCAATGGTTTGAGAATGCCAGTAGAAAAAATGGAATAACTCCAACCGATTTCAAAATTTCGAAGCTCGATTGGAAAGCACTCGTTCTCCCCGTTCTTTTGGTTGCTTTCCAGCTTCCTACACTTTACCAATCAAAAGTTAGCTATTTTGCCCCATAAGAAAAGTATTGCATGAATCTCATTATTTCACTTCCAGCGGCATTCTCAAACCAGATGGACTTCAGTATAATCTTTACCTTGAAATAGAGCACTCTGCAGATGTCCTTGATGATGTCCGGTACCTCCACAATGGCTTCCCTGCACGCCTCAAACTGAGCAGACACTCTGTAGCAGCGACAGATGTGAGTGCACACCTGGACTGCCATATCCTCCGGCTTACTGGACACGGAGAGGACACTCACACATCTGTTGAAGGCAGCTTGGAGGGCCTAGGGGGTCAGGGAATGAAGACAACAGTCATAAAGATACTACTAGCTACACATGGGGTTATCATAATAAGTGACTTTTACAACAGTCATAATAACTCTGGACAATGATAAGACAGCAATATGATTGCATTTCTAGCCATGATTATGAAGTGACTTGAAATGGTAAGATTTAGCCAAGAAAATCAAATTGAACGTTCTCCTGATTTGGCTGGTAAACAGAGCAACATGAAAAAGACATTATACATTGCGTTGTTTGTGATACAAATTTTTAATGGAGAAAAATTCCTGATCTATGTTCATGTGGAAAAAAACCCAACAAGATCTAAACTTCTTCTACTGTGATTATTTTGTGATCTATTCCAATGGCTGTGGTTTCGCCATCTGTGGGTTAAACTATATTTTCGAATTTTAACCAACACAGTTCTCGAGAAACACCTTTCTAAGACTTCATGTTTGATTCCACCTAGAAGGCAGCTTTACGTACGCACCTTGATTCCATTGTCTCTCCTCAGCTCCTCAGCGTTGAGGGCACTGGTGTTCATGGTGTGGTAGGCCAGCTCACTGGCGGCCGTCAAGATGGGAGCGCTCTTAGAGAAGAGATCGTCATCTCCTGTCTCCCTCTCAATGGTGGTGATCAACATCGGATAGCCGGCATACTTGTACGGCTTCAACTCTGTGTGGGGGAGGAGTCTATCATCACAGACCACACCCACTGATGGCAGGGACCAATACCTTCAGCATATCTCTTGAAGAGGATGGACTGAGCTTGCAGCAGTAGCACTATCCTGACCGGGTCAGGACCCTCGGTCCTTTTGGCCGACTTGGAGCACAAGAACTCGTACGCCTTGTTCACAGCTTCAAAGATGGGCTGGAGTGGTCACATGATCATTATACAATGGTCACATGACTAATGATGTAATCCTTACTCTTCCATCTGGGTTCTTGTCAGGATGGTATTTCTGGGCCATCTTGAAATAGGCCTTTCTCACAACAGATTCTTCATGGCTGTTATGTACAGGGACAGTATATAATTATACCATTGTTTTAAGCATTAATTGGTAGATGGTAAACTGACCCTCCAACTCCTGTTTTAAGGCCCAGGGTCTCATAAGCCTGGTCTACAGACATCTCTGGTGGTTTCTTATCAACTTCTCTCTTCCATTCTTCAAGACAATCCTTGAGCAGTTTCACCTGAGAGAGAGAGAGAGAGAGAGAGAGAGAGAGAGAGAGAGAGATCAGGACAGCTAGCTAGAGAAATGGCTACCACCATTAGCTATCACTCACAGGGTCTCTGATGGGCCAGTTGGGGAACTTGACAGTGTCACAGAGATGTCTGAGATAGTAGATGTTACAGAAGAGCTCATTCTCAAGCTGAGGATACTGTATGACCGGCATAGCACAGTACTGGAGGTGTGTGTGTGTGTGTGTGTGTGTGTGTGTGTGTGTGTGTGTGTGTGGAGAAAATCGTGAAGAACGCAGCTCCCACACAACTGCCATACTATGTACCTGATAAGTAGCTCTTGTGTTGCTAAGCAACCTCGGTGTGAAGTCTGCAATATGTGAGGCTATCTTCTGTATCATCATTTGCCTCATCTCACTGTTCCAGATAGCCTCAGGGGTGTCAAACTCACCCAGGAAGGTCTCACTGAATTTATCAGCACCTGAAAANGAGGTTGTTCTGGAGCCACTCGTCCACAGCAAAGGCAGACACCGTCTGGACAGCCACGCAGTTCAGCCGGGAGAGATTCTGGAGGTGGGAAGGAGATAGGACAACAATGGATCAGGGGATTGGCTGGCATTCTGTATAGCGGGTAAATTTGGTGAGAATTAAGTATGGCAAATTGGCAAATTATTCTTCAAATCGCCAAATTAAAAATCACCAAATAGTTTATACACACACACGTGCACAAATAAAACAATGCAGTGTGTGGAATAAAATCACAACATGGGAATTTGTCAAATTTTAAACATGCTAATACCGTTTTAACATAACACTATAACACTTGGACAACTGGAAGTGATTTCTCCGAAGTAACTTAATGTACATACAACCCCCCAATGTTCTACCACGCCATGAGATAGAAGCTAGCAATAATGATAACAGTGTAGCAGTAATTAAAGTCCATCTGGTTTGAGAATGCCAGTAGAAAAAATTCAATAACTTTCTTATTATCCAACCGATTTCAAAATTTTGAAGCTCGATTGGAAAGTGCTCGTTCTCCCCATTCTTTTGGTTGCTTTTCAGCTTCCTATGCCTTACCAATCAAAAGTTAGCTAATTGTCCCATAAGAAAAGTATTGCATGAATCTCATTATTTCACTTGTGGTGGCATTCTCAAACCAGATGGACTCTAGTCTATCTTTACCTTGAAATAGAGCACTCTGCAGATGTCCTTGATAATGTCCGGAACCTCCACAATGGCCTCCCTGCACGCCTCAAACTGAGCGGACACTCTGTAGCAGCGGCAGATGTGAGTGCACACCTGGACCGCCATATCCTCCGGCTTACTGGACACAGAGAGGACACTCACACATCTGTTGAAGGCAGCTTGGAGGGCCTAGGGGGGCAGGGAATGAAGACAACAGTCATAAAGATATATTGCTAGCTACATGGGGTTATCATAAGTGACTTTTACAACAGTCATAATAACTCTGGACAATGATAAGACAACAAAATGATGGCATTTCCAGCCATGATTATGAAGTGATTTGAAATGGTAAGATTTAGCCAAGAAAATAAAATTGAAAGTTCTCCTGATTTGGCTGGTAAACAGAGCAACATGAAAAAGACATTATACATTGCGTTGTTTGTGATAGAAATTTTTAATGGAGAAAAATTCCTGATCTATGTCCATGTGGAAAAAAACCCAACAAGATCTAAACTTCTTCTACTGTGATTATTTTGTGATCTATTCCAATGGCTGTGGTTTCGCCATCTGTGGGTTAAACTATATTTTCGAATTTTAACCAACACAGTTCTCGAGAAACACCTTTCTAAGACTTCATGTTTGATTCCACCTAGAAGGCAGCTTTACGTACGCACCTTGATTCCATTGTCTCTCCTCAGCTCCTCAGCGTTGAGGGCACTGGTGTTCATGGTGTGGTAGGCCAGCTCACTGGCGGCCGTCAAGATGGGAGCGCTCTTAGAGAAGAGATCGTCATCTCCTGTCTCCCTCTCAATGGTGGTGATCAACATCGGATAGCCGGCATACTTGTATGGCTTCAACTCTGTGTGGGGGAGGAGTCTATCATCACAGACCACACCCACTGATGGCAGGGACCAATACCTTCAGCATATCTCTTGAAGAGGATGGACTGAGCTTGCAGCAGTAGCACTATCCTGACCGGGTCAGGACCCTCGGTCCTTTTGGCCGACTTGGAGCACAAGAACTCGTACGCCTTGTTCACAGCTTCAAAGATGGGCTGGAGTGGTCACATGATCATTATACAATGGTCACATGACTAATGATGTAATCCTTACTCTTCCATCTGGGTTCTTGTCAGGATGGTATTTCTGGGCCATCTTGAAATAGGCCTTTCTCACAACAGATTCTTCATGGCTGTTATGTACAGGGACAGTATATAATTATACCATTGTTTTAAGCATTAATTGGTAGATGGTAAACTGACCCTCCAACTCCTGTTTTAAGGCCCAGGGTCTCATAAGCCTGGTCTACAGACATCTCTGGTGGTTTCTTATCAACTTCTCTCTTCCATTCTTCAAGACAGTCCTTGAGCAGTTTCACCTGAGAGAGAGAGAGAGAGAGAGAGAGAGAGAGAGAGAGAGATCAGGACAGCTAGCTAGAGAAATGGCTACCACCATTAGCTATCACTCACAGGGTCTCTGATGGGCCAGTTGGGGAACTTGACAGTGTCACAGAGATGTCTGAGATAGTAGATGTTACAGAAGAGCTCATTCTCAAGCTGAGGATACTGTATGACCGGCATAGCACAGTACTGGAGGTGTGTGTGTGTGTGTGTGTGTGTGTGTGTGTGGAGAAAATCGTGAAGAACGCAGCTCCCACACAACTGCCATACTATGTACCTGATAAGTAGCTCTTGTGTTGCTAAGCAACCTCGGTGTGAAGTCTGCAATATGTGAGGCTATCTTCTGTATCATCATTTGCCTCATCTCACTGTTCCAGATAGCCTCAGGGGTGTCAAACTCACCCAGGAAGGTCTCACTGAATTTATCAGCACCTGAAAATTGAGAACAAATAATACTAGAAACAAATGCCTGCGACATTTTGGGGGCGAGTGTGAGCGTACGTTCGTGCATATATTTTCTATATATACTATAAGTATGTATTGTGTTGGCATCAGCTGAGGTACAAATGTGACATGTATGATGTCATTCTATTTGTTACAGTGGCTGCAGGTTTCTAGATATCATCCAAATTGGTAAAAAAATTTCCAAGAAACCATCCAAAATTGGGATATTAACTTTTCCAGAACTTAGGCATGTCAACTGTACAGAAGCACACAGTACTCTGCTATGGATCTCAAAGTAACTGCACCACATCTCCCATCACTCAAGAAGACCCCCACCCACACACACACAGCAGCACCAGCTGGGAAGTCAGTAAAAGCATTGTGCTGTTCCTAGGTAAACAGGAAGACTGCTAAAGTGAAAATGGAATATCTAAAGATGGGATGATATCTACATAGATCAAAACATGAGGTCATTTTCAGGGAAAACAACAGCTGAACAATATGCAGCCAAACAATGTAAACTTCCAACCAAATATTTAGTTAAAGGATAGCTCTTTCTCTTTCTCACCATATATGGGACAGTGCATGTTGATTGTCTTTTTTCCAAACAACTCACATGCTACAATGTAAACAGAACTGTAGAACTATTCCCACTAGCAACACCAGGAGGTTATAGGAGCGCTTTCCCATGGTTGCTTAGCAACTTCCTACAAACACACACACACACACACCCACACACACACACACACACTCAGGTAAGCTACAGGGAATGGGTCCAATAGTCTCTCGGTAATTCAAATTGCGAAATTCACCTACGTGCCAATGCCTATGGTATATGTTATACTTTAACAATGTGTACACTATGTATTGTCACTTCCACATCACTCAATGTACGATGATGACACGTGCACAAGCCATATAGTAGCTGGTCCAGAGGTAGCTATAAATTCAGCAGGTTCATTTCCCTCAAGACACAGACAGGAGCAGTGACTGGTGATCACGTTCAAGGACCCAAGGGAAGAGGAAAGCCAATCTAAACACAGTGATTGTGAAACACACTATTGCCTGTAGAGAGAGCATCATGAAGACTGCAAAGGTTCGTATCAAAACCTCTTTTTAAAGGTTTCTATTAAAATCTTTCTCTCTTTTATCTCTTTTTAAAGGTTCCTTTTAAAATCTCTCTCTCTCGACACTTTTTTTAAAGGTTCCTATTAAAACGTCTCTCTCTTTTTAAAGGTTTCTTTTAAAATCTCTCTCTCTCTTTTTATCTCTTTTTAAAGGTTCCTATTAAAATCTCTCTCTCTTGTACCTCTTTTAAAGGTTCATAGCAGCTACAGACCATTTCAATGATACATTACAGCACCTGGGACTATAAAAGGAGCTGTACAACAACCTTCAGCTTTCCCAACAACAGAGAATCAGTAGCTAGCATTGAGTAATGGGAAAAGGCTTGAATATCTAAGGACTGGACCATATAATTATAGAGCAAAAAAAAAAATGAGGGCATTTCTCAGAGAAAACAATGGTGAACAATATGCAACCATTCAAATTGCTCTATCATAAGTATCCATGTGTGGACATATAAAAATGTATGTAAGGGAATAGTGTACAGTAAATGCTAGCACTAAACCACTCAGACACACCTGGGATGGAGCAATCGATGGTCTTATGTAAACAGGAGGGGCTTCTCAAGATGCTTCTAGAAGGTCATGGCTTAAAAATGATATTCTCCAATGGCAGAATTTCTCACAATCATATCTTCTTTGCCTCAGATATGAAAAGACCAGTCAGTACATATCAGAGGAGAAATTGAAACTCTTACCACTAGATTGGTCTAAGATAGAGCTACCTACAGGTACCAATTGATAGTTTGTGTGTGTTTCACTTTGTGTAAATAAAATGCCCATTGTTTAGCCAAGAGAACATAACAGAACTTTCTACAGAACTCATAACAGATGTCCAGCTCAAGCACAATGTTTGTGTGGACATGCAACCATGGGAACAGTAATCGTTAGCACTGGCTAATTGAGGGGCATGGGGAGATAAGGATAATTGAAGGCAGGTGGTGTGTGTGTGTGCAAGGACTCACCATGGTTCTCCAGGAAACAGACCATTGCCTCAGGCAACATCTGGCCAAGGATGCTGCGTTGCATGATGTCAGACGTCTGTTGCTGAAATGGAAGAATGGTGCCAGACAATAGGGCGAGTGTAAAACCATCTAGTTAATGACATCATCATTACCTCATCGGGTCTGAAGGACTGCTTGGTGTGTGCATACTTGAGGAAGTTAGCAATCGGTAGAATGTTGGAGCCAGTGTACATCATGATGAAGAAGAAGACACCAGTGGAGAAGATCCTCGGCAACTGAGGATTGTCCTAGAGAGAGAGAGAGAGAGAGAAGGAGAGAGAGAGAGAGAGAGAGAGAGAGAGAGAGAGAGAGAGAAAGAGAGAGAGAGAGAGAGAGAGAGAGAGAGAGAGAGAGAGAGAGAAGGAGAGGGGTTACTGATAGTGTACTAAGGCTAGTGCTAGGACAAGGGCTACGGCTGGGGCTAGGGGCTGGATGAAAATTTCTTAGTTTTCATGGCTAGGGCTTTGAGCTAGGGGCTAGGGCTTTGATGAAAATTTCCCCTAGCCTCTAGATCCAGCCCCTAGCCCTAGCCCTAGCCCTTGTCCTAGCACTAGCCTTAGCCTTAGACTTCGAAAAAAAATACTTAGATGAAAATTGCTTAGCCCTAGCCCTATACTAAAACCACTGACAAAATGGCTTAGATGAAAATCACTTAGATGACTTTGGAAATCACTTAGAAGGGGTTAAAATTAGCTTAGATAAAAAATTGGTTAGCAAAATCAGTTTGAACCTTCAGGGCCACCGTAAATGATCACAAATCATGTCCACAGTAGCAATCGTATGAGCCAACCAACCTTCATGATGTCATTCAACAATGTCACTAGTTTCTCAACCAGTCGGGGGTCAAAGGTCAACAAGAGTTGCACGACATGAGGTATAGCGTTGGCTTCAGAGAGTGTTCTCTTGACCCTCGGCAGAGGCCTCACAATGGCATCCTCAGAGTCTCTACACGGAAGAGGGTTAGTGACATAATTATACTACCAGTAGAGAGAGAGAAATATCATATAGCACAAAAATTTGGCGGATTTTAATATTGGCGGATTGACACTTTTGGTAAGGATCACCAATATTAAATCTGCCAAACAGTCATTTTTGCGCATACACATAATTATTATTACAGAATACGTGTATTGCTACGTGCGCAAATGGCAAAATAAAATTCGCCAATCGTGAAATTTTTCACAATCCGCCAAATTTTATTCCCGCCAATATTTTGTGCTATACGGTAGCACTCTATACCTGCTGGGATAAAACTTGCACATTCTGATCAACATGTCGAGAATCAACGCTGCCAATTCCGATTCATTAAGCAGGGGTGTCCCCGTAGCAACGAGTGTCCATTTGAGCTGAGCTATCTGATCCAGAGGCTTCCATCCGTCCATTCCTTGGGACCAACACCTCGTCTTCTGATGGATGGACTCCTCTGCGTACAGTTCCTTGATCTCTCTGAAGCTGTAAGGTCCCTCTCTCTCCTTCTCCTTGTTGCTGAAGTACCACTCCTTCTGTGTGTCATTTCTCTGGTCGGCTGAGGCCTCAATGGCCGTTGTCTGTAGGGGAGTGTAGGCTCTCGTGGTGTGGAGATGGGCCAGAGTCACCAGGTCAACCAGGATCTTGACCCCGTTGGCGTCCAGGAACAGCTTCACATTCTGCTTGTGGTAGAGCAACTTGTCGATGAACATGAGTAGTCGATCTCTCTCGGTCTTGTCCTCACACTGAAATAGAACAGAGTGACACATGACTGTCACATGATCGAAGAATAGAGTCACATGATCTTACAAGGTTGAGCTTCCGTACGACGTACTCCGTGTCATTGAACGACCCAATCTCCTCATAGCACTGCCCATAGACGATGGCCATAGCCTGGAGGCACATGGCCTTCATGGACGGCTTGGGAGAGAGGAGGAACCGATGGTAGAGGTCGTTGAAGAACTCTTGGCTGTGGGGTGTGCATTAATTAGAATAATAACACTTCTCATACAACAACAGTAGATTGCAAGCTAATCTTAACTTACGGTTTGACAAACTTAGTCTCCCCACCCTCGTCCAATAGGAGGCGGAGATAGTAGTCACCTGACAATCATGTGACCAGATAAATCAATTACAGTGCGACCTTATATGGAATTGACCACACCTACCGATCTTGATCTCATCTGAGAGGCTCTCGTAGCGAACTTCGAACTCTGTGTGGTTCCAGGAGATCTCACAGCTGCCACTCAAATCCTAAGAGATATGTGGCACAAATCATGTGATTGGTCACATGACAATCACATGAGCTTACTTTGTCAACGGTGAAAGACCTGATCTCATTCTCCAAAGCCTCACGAAGTTCTTCTCTCGTCTAAACAGAAAAATAAAAAATGTTTTTTTTGTGAAACAACTTTCACAAATCAGTACACACACTGAATCTAGCAAGTACATGTACAGTAGTGCTGGTAACCATGGTGACATGACAGTGTGTACCTTGTAGTTCCAAATGAGAGATGAGGTGGCATGATCCTGCATGAACCTAGAGAGAGAGAGAGAGAGAGAGAGAGAGAGAGAGAGAGAGATATAACATCACAATTTGGTGGGCTTAAAATTTGGCAAATTCCCATTTTAGCATGTTAGGTGATTTTAAAGTTGGAAAAATAATTCGCCAATTCACCCAATTTACATGCTACATGTATATGGTACTAAAGATCATACAATACCAACATTGCTACCAGCACCCAGGTACCACAACCCAGCAATGGACAAGCAGTGATCTTCTGCAGCACTCACTTGTAGTAGAAGAGCTTCCAGTTGTCCTCGCTGCGGACATTCTGTCTTCTCTTCCTGAGGGTCACGGGACGCTGCTCCTTGGCCTGCTGGGGCTTGGACCTCAACTTAGACCTCCAGTGGATCAGAGCCGACTCTAACATTGTGATCTTTCTCTTGGACAGAGTCTAATAGGGATTACGTCATTGGAAATTATCAGACCACGCCCACAAGACACACCCACTGGTGGACGTACCGTGACAGCCTTGAGGTTGTCTCTGACGTGCATCCTATCCACCTCATTGTCAGGGACCTGGAGTGGAAGGGAGGCAGGTATGGTAAGGGGTGGCACACTTCAATAGCTGAGAATGGTAGTACAACCATTGTAATACACAGGCAAGGAATTCAGCCAACTGGTAAAGTACTACCTAGAAATAAGCACTGAATGGAAATAACTATATACTGTATTTGAAATACACAGGCAACCTAGTGCTTGCCTAACAATCTCTCCCAAGACATTCTCTGGTGTGTCTGCTGTACACATGAACATTCCTATTGTACATAATTTGTCATGACAAAGTATATGTACCTTTTCATCCGACTCCAGATGTTGCATCAGACCGAGAGGCTGCAGGGAACACACACACATCATCAACAATTAGAGTGTACCAGCCACTAAAGTCATTCTGGTTTGAGAATGCCGCCAGAAGTGAATATCATGCAATACTTTGATCTCGTATGGGACAAAATAGCTAACTTTTGACTGGTAAGGCATAGGAAGCTGGAAAAGCTACCAAAAGAATGGGGAGAAAGAGCACTTTCCAATGGTGTTCAAAATTTTGAAATTGGTTGAATAATAAGAACGTTAAAATTCAATTTTTTTCTACCAGTATTCTCAAACCAGATGGACTTTTAAATTAATAGTGAGACCACCTACCAGTACTCTGTGCAGCAGTGCTGTGGCGGTGGGGTTGCCAGTGATCCACAGAGCTATGAGGTGCCTGCTCAGCTGGCGGTGAGTCAGGAGTCTGTTGTCAGCACTCGAGGTGAAGAGGGCTGTGTGGAGGTGGCGAGGGAGAGCTCCCTCCGCCAGAGCAAGCTCCTGCATCTTGACAGCAGTGGCTTCATCTCCCTCTTCAACAATGGACTTCATGATGAGGCCGGCCGCCTTCACGATGGCCAGGGAGGGGTGCTGGAACAGCTTGAACAACGTCCGACCTAAACCAGCCACCAGCTCCAGGACCATGTCAAACCTCTCTGCATCAGTCGTCTCACTGGAATGGAAATATTGGAATGGAATTTAATGATAATGGAATGGAAATGAAACATACACATAATTGGAATGGAATTTAATGATAATGGAATGGGAATGAGACATACACATACCTGAATGGTGGACACATTGCAAACGTGAAAAAGTCCAAAATTGCACTTATCACAAGAGCACCTGTTCCAAAATGCTACAATAAGAAGAGCAAGTCACATGACATTGATAGTCAATGTAAAATGATCACATGATACACTATCAGTCACATGACCTACCACATGATGTTTGAGTGGCTCCAGGAGCAGCTCAAGGAATCCTTTGCTCGAGAGGAGGGACCTCTTGTTCATCTGCTCTTGACGGAGGTCAAAGTTGTCATGCATTGGTTGCATGAGGGCACACAGGAAGTCGATGCAGGCATGGCTGATACCATCGTCCTTCCTCTTGAGAGCCTTCACAACTTTCTTA
>CAXIPT010000046.1:50900-144325 GCA_964030475.1 Tethya wilhelma
TGTGTGTGTGTGTGTGTGTGTGTGTGTGTGTGTTCCAATTATATCTCAAGAACAACAGCTCCAGTCTTCAAAAGCGGCATACCAAGGTAAAACAATCAAGATTATCTAAACGAAGTACACAAAGAGTTCAACAAAAGTTTCTAGTTACTGAGATACGAAGCTTTTCAGCCTCTTTGAAATCTAGGCGGGTGAGCATGAGGGGCGAGCCTGAGTGAGTCACATAGCATAGATATTGGAGGGCGAGCATGAGGGGCGAGTGTGAGCAAGTTATACACATAGCATAGATAGCAGAGTATATGGCCTGGGATCCTTACAAAGGTATATTGTGCTATAATGCATACCCAGTGAAAGTTGTGGCAATAACTATAATAGTGCATGCTGTGAAGATATTAGCCAACATCAAGGAAGTAGCATTCATTGTGCCATTTTATAAATGATAAATGTTACAGTACAAACACATAAAAACATCAATGAATAAGGTTTTAACATCATACACTAATTCTTACAGCACATACAATCACACTAAGTACTCAGAATTTCACATACATAATATGCACCAACAGTTATGCACCTTGGTGCTTTCATTTTAAATGTAATACAACGATTTCTAGTAGCTTCAATAAGAAACCCCACTACAGAAGGAAATGATGAGAATGCTCATTGATGGCTATTTCTACAATGAGGTCTCATGTGAATTACTATGGAATGCAAAACGCTTTGTAGTAAACAGACTTTTTTGTCTTCATTATAGTGTTATAAGGAAAATAATACGTATATACTATCAATGCATGTGTGTTTGTTTGCCATGCCTATTTATAGCAACCAAAGCTTTTATAGGCTAATTGCTGGTTACTGGATGGGTGGAGATGCATGACAAAAGAGTAGCTAGGGGTCATAGGGGGTTAATAACAAACAAAATAGTTGCATGATTGGCCCTTAAGTGGGGGGTACTTGATGCATGCTTGCATTCATGTGTCTGCATGTATAATCGATCATCAATTGATTTACAACCCGTGTTCACACAGTTATTATTATGGAGCATTATAATTATACCTTCAACAATAATAACAGTTTACCGAACATTGATATTATAAGCTACAAATACATTTTACGCAGATACAACTACGTAGACACACACACATGAATGCACACACCCACACATGACATGTAGAACCACAATACTATAATCTTTGAAAGAACTACTACAATGAGGGGACTTTTGACATCATAATGTGTAATAATGTCACCATATGGTAAATACTACTACAGAAATATTGCTTATGGTAGACAAAAATTTTGGAGAATTCTCAGTACTATATTTGGACTAGGTTTGTGAACAGTAACTGGCTAATAGTTTTGGTTGCAAGCATCTCGACTATAAAAGGTCTGCTAATGTTTCTAGCAAATAATATTATATTAATTTTAGAACTAATAAAGGAGTGTGTCAGTCTTCAAGTATTTTAATCACACAATTCATGTTCATGCAGGACTCACTGGCTTCTCTACCTTTAGTCAGTTTAACTTTCAAATTGTTAATATTTTGTTGAAGTTGTATTTTGGCAAGAATTCAAAGATGTCAGAAGTAAAACCTACACCCAAACTAAAGCTTACCTCCACTAGCTCTGGTGTTGAGGTCAATCTTCACTCATCCTGCTACAGTGATTTCTTTCTCCTGAGGACTCCTATCACAATCAATGGAAGTCCAGCTGTGATCAAGAAAGTCGATGGAGAGTCAGTGCTGAGGGCCAAAGGCATCTCTGTCAAGCTGTCAACTATCTCATACGAAGCAGTGTCTCCTGTAGCAAGCAAGCATGGAGTCTATTCAGTTGAAACCTTCTACTATGAACAAGTGGCACTATTTTTAGCGAAGTTTGCATATAAAGAATCACTAAAAAAGTTTCTGATTCAAAAAGAGGACATAGAGAAAGATCTTTCATTAGCAGTTGCAAATCTCTTCATGAAAGAGGAAATTGTTGAAGAAAGTAAATCATCAAAACCGCACCAAACTCTGGAGTCAGATACTTCACAATTCCAAATAGCTGTCAAGGTCAAAGTCTACCTGGTGTCCCCAGCTGTAGGACGACCTGTACTAGTTAACAAAATCAACCTAGCAAATCACTCTTTCATGTTTGAGAATTGGAAGAGAAGCAAGCTGTTTGATTTCACCAATGCAATGTTTACTAAGCCACACCCTAGTGTTGCTGTTATGAATGGTCAGTCAACATAGCCAGTATTTAATCTAACACAATTACTTTTGAGATAATTGACCTTTAAAAGCTTTAAAATATGTATAGCTACTTTTGCTTCCTCTTAATATATATACCATATGCCTTATCCTAGCAATATATAGTGAGTAGCTTGATCTCATGTGGTATTGCTGTTTGCAAACATGTACAGGTAAATGCAATTAATGTATGAATAGTTGTGGCATGCGCATGTCTCCCTGATAATTTGCAGTTGATCAAGCCATGGTGCCCACCACCTCTCTGGGTAGTACACCTCAGGAAGACACCAACATCTTCTCTAATTCTCAGAATGATACTACGATTCAAGCTCCTATAGCTAGCAACAAACGTATGATACTGTCCATATTTATTATTAAAATAACATTGCATACATAGCTATATCATCGACATTGTTATATACCACATTTATATCATATAGGTGGTGTTGATAGTGCTGAGTTAGCAGATCTTGAAGTTGAACTGAATGGAGTCCTTGCATGGTTTAAGCTAGGTGTTCAATTGAAGATACCTACACACCAACTGCTGGCCATTCGTAAGGACCATCGCTATACTGGAGACTGTCGATTGCATATGCTGATTCAGTGGGAACAGCTGGAGAAGCCTACTTGGACAAAACTATTTGCAGCTCTGGTTAATATTGGAATGAAAGGCCTTGCTGATAGTCTAGCCAAGAAATATTGTAAGGCACTTACAACAAGATGTCATGTACCAAGCCACTTCCAAGCTATTTAACTTGTTTTTTTGCTGTTGTTGTTTTTAACCCAGGTTTGCCACAGCCAGTTAGTGTAGCAGTACCTACTACTGAAGGTAGGGCCTTCTCTAAGCTCATGGACAGTGAAAAAAAGCTCTCAGTAAAAACAACAGAGTTGAAAGAAGCTAAACAGCTACAAACTGTCATGAGTCAGAAATTTGAAAAGGAGATTTCAAAAGAAGTACCACTGCTCCAGCACAAAGTCAAGACTCTCACAGATGAAACAGAACTTCTACGATTACAACTTGAACATCGAAATCAGGAAATAAAAATGTTTGAGAAAATGAAGCAAACAGCAAAAGAAAGTGAACTTTTACTTTGGGAAAATTTGCTGAAGGAGAAGAGTGAACAGATAAAGTCTCTAGAAGAAAAACTTGCTTTGAAAGAAACAGAACTTGATTCCACTAAGAAACAGCTGAAGGATAAAAAAGTACAGCTAGCCAGAATGGTGAAGGAGTTGAGTACCAAGTCTGATCGAGTGTGTGAGCTGGAAACAGAAGTGGAAAAATTAAGACGGTCTTTTGATGAACAACAAAAAGAGATGGACAGAAAATTTATGGAAAAAAGTGCTGCATCTGTATCACATGAAATGTACCTGAAAGAAGTCGAGGTAAGTGAGATGATCAAAAAAATTGTTTGTACTGACATAATATAATTTCCATAGATTCAACGAGATATTGCAATAAAGGAGGCAAAGAAGAAAAAAGAAGAGATCCAGTTGTATACTCGACAACTGACAGAAAAGGAAGAAGAGATCAGTCGGCTTTCAGATAAGATTGCTATTCAAGAAAGAGAGATGGAAAAGTTACGAGAGGAGTTAGACTCTAATCATTGTAGATCAGAGCAACCTTCAGTTGAAGAGATGAAAGAAGATAATGCAAAAGAGCAGCAGCTACTCACACTAATGATGGGAGTCATGCAATTACAACTTGAACTGAGAAAAAGAAAAAATAAGAAAAATAAAGACAAGATGAATCTAGAAGGAGCAAAGCAAATAGTAGAGACATATGACAAATTTCTAGTGAGTTGAGAACATAATATTATGACTAGTTGATTATTATGATCTTGTTCTCTCTCAAGGAACTCAACAATCAAACAGCAAGATCAAAAACTCAAATTTCAAAACAAAAAGTACCACTCGGAGAGACACCACTTAGCACACATCTTAAAGACATTCAACCTCAGCTACCACAACTAGCACTATCAGATAAACAGCCTGAAGTCAAGAAGAAACCAGCTTCGAATGTATTTACACTAAAGTGGAGGAAGGGGCCAAACGCTCCTAGAAGCCTGAGAAAAGGATCATCCACAATCATAGGAGACACGGTGTATGTCAATGATCAATATGGTCAAGCTGTCTACTCCTTCAACTACAGCACTTCCACATGGTCTGCTCTACCAGAGTGTCCTTACTCTTGTTCTACTCTGACAACCATCGACAACACACTCACAACAGTTGGAGGTGAAGTTACAAACAAGCTATTCACCTACCGTGACCACCAGTGGGCGGAACTATATCCTCCAATGCCCACAGCAAGGCATAGTGCTACAGTTCTCTCCACCACCACCCATGTGGCTGTCATGGGAGGTTATAGTAATTATTACCTGAATCGTGTAGATGTCATGGATATAGAAGCTAGACATTGGAATAGAGCAGCTCAACTACCTTTTGTCTCTCGTGGTGCTTCGGCAACACTCTGTGGAGATACTCTCTATTACTTGGGCGATGAATTCAATAATCAGTTATCTGTACTTTCTTGTCACTTTAGTGAATTAATTAAATCATCAAGATATAGCACACAGACAGAGCCACTATCATCTACAATTTCTACTCCTTCTAAAGTATGGCACCACCTTCCTGACCTACTAGTACGTCACTCTACCTGTGTAACTGTTCATGGCAAAGTACTTGCAATCGGAGGATATGACAAACAAGGCAAGAATACAACTTCTATACACGAACTTAATACAGATACAAATGAATGGTGTCACAAAGGTGACATGAACATTACAAGATCATTCTGCCTGGCTACAACTCTCCCTGACAACAACATCCTTGTTGTAGGAGGATACATTCATGGTAGTGTATATATAAATAGAACTGAAATTGCTACTGTAACAACATAATTTATTCCAAATTGTCTTTATTGGTTAGCTATATAAATTATATAATTTTCTTTCATGGCTAATGCTTTTAAATTAAAGGAACTGTGTCATTATATAAGCGCTGTTTTGTTACCAAAAATAAAATGCATGACATTTTGTAATGTTTTTTTTTTTGTTGACAACACACATTATATATCTACAGACACAGAGCTAGTATCTGGACATGGTATCCAGATTGCGCTAAAAACAGAACACAAATGGTCATAGAATGCCACTGATATAAAATGTCACGCATTTTATTTTAGTGACAAAACAGTGCTTATAATAATGCTATTATAGTGACACAGTTCCTTTAATACCATAAAGATATATCCTCATCCTAGTGAAGTGGACATGGCTGAGATATTAATGTGGAAATAGAACAGCTGGCAATATAGTAAAAATTGTGTAATTAGCTTTGTACATGAATGTAGTGCACGTAATGAATAGGAATACTCAATTCAAACAGTGGGTACTGACCACAAAACTTCGATTCTCATGTCACGACTCACAAGCAACTCCAGTGGACTGCACGGCATCAGGCAACGAAGCAACTGGGAGAGGACACACTTGTGTAATTGTAAAGGTCGTCAAAGCATTTCATTATACGCGCACGCGAAATGTAGAGGGGTGTGCCTTGTATTTGTGGTTTTATATCAAATCACAGACGTTTCAGCTAGTGAGACTACTTTTTGGCTAGGATTTCTGAAACTTAGTAGTTACACTATAAAAAGATCGATGTCTATTGTAAAACCTAGGCCAAAACCTAAACCTAAACCGAAGCTCAGCTCTGCTGACTATAGCTCTAGTGTTGAAGTCAATCTTCACACTTCCTGTTACAATGATTTCTTTCTCCTGAGGACTCCTATCACCATCAATGGAAGTCCAGCTGAGATCAAGACAGTCAATGGAGAGCCAGTGTTGACAGTCAGAGGCATCTCTGTGAAGCTCTCTACCATCTTACACCAAGCAGTGTCTCCTGTAGCAAGCAAGCATGGAGTTTATTCAGTTGAAACATTCTACTATGAACAAGTAGCTTTGTTTTTAACAAAGTTTGTATCCAAATCATGTCTAAAAGAGTGTTTATGCAGCAAGGATGATGTGCAGAGAGAACTTTCATCAGCTATTTCTGATCTTTTTAAAGAAGAAAGCAAATTGTCAAACTGGCAGCCTGAATGCACAGAACAATTAATATTCGAAGTAGCTGTTGAGGTGAAACTTTACCTAGTGTCCCCATCAGTTGGACGGCCAGTATTAGTGAACAAAATCAACCTTGCTAATCACACTTTAATGTTCGAGAATTGGAAACGAAGCAAGCTGTGTGATTTCAACAATGCCATGTTCACCAAGCCACCCCCTAGTGCTGCTGTGATAAGTGGTGAGTGTTCTTTCAAATACCGGTAGTGAATTTTATAGTAATACTTCACAGATACAATTTCAACCACAAATAGACCTTTAGTGATTTTTGGAATTTGATCCTTGCATTTGTTGACCTTCCAAACTATCACTCTGTGAATAGTAACAAATTCCTATTCTTTATGTATAGGGCTTTTGTTAATCTAGCATGAGGTCATGTATATCAAATTTTTGCTTCTATGGCTGGTTTTCTGGACATGGGCACAAATCACCTGAATTAAATTAGTTCTCATCATTGACCATAGGAAATATCACACAATTGCAAGTTCGTCTTAAGCTCGATTACATGCAAGCAGGTGCAAGTGATTTGCTGACTGTTGCATGACTTGAATGCACTGTGCTGACTGATCCATGACTTGCCTGCTCTGTGAGTCAGCAAAGGTACCGGTGCATAACTTTGTACTCATGCTTCCTCTGGCCTTTGCTGGCAAAAAAATAAATCAGTAAATTAGTAGGGCCCATGCAATTATATATAATTCTGCCCAGTTTGAATTGAGAAAAGTGGTGTTGGTAGTGGTGGTAATGTTTAGCCAAGATTTTGAGAAGTTTCTGTAAGTTGCTCTTAGTCCAGCTTCAATTTTACACAGAATTTATTAGTTCATGTACACACTTTCCTCGAAGGAAGACAATCTGTGTTCTTTTGACATTGGCACAAATCACCTGAATTTAGTTTAATATTGACTACCCAAGGCTTCCTCGGCTTAACTTTGCAACTTGCAAAATATAAAATATGTGCCTAGGAAGGCCTGGGAATGAGGCTAACCTAGGGTATATTAGTCAATACACCTAGATTGAAGAAAAACTGTTGAGCTTAAGAATTTTTTTTTAACAAAGATGGACGTTTCAGTCCATGCATGGACCTTCGTCAGCATGATAAAAAAAAATGTATATGTACATGTACAAGAGATTAATCACTGGTATTTGATAATGTATCAAGGTGATGTAAAAATGATAGTTAAAAAGTGAGATCAATATGAGTTAGTGAGAGCATGCATACTGAGAAGTCAATCTCAGCTAGATATGGGCCAACCATGTCTGCATGGTTTAGTGATACGCCATGCACAGTCAAGAGTGTTGTTATTGGGAGTTCTTTTGATCCAAAATAGCCTCCATCTTTTCTTCCAGTATAGTTGTACATGTGCTCCTATTCCTGCATCTCAACCCTATCCCAGACCACCCTGCATCCCACATGTGGACAGCCACTCCATTCTTCTTGAATGTCTGACTTCTTCACTGCATACTTGTGCTCATTGACCCTCGTCTTTCAGTCTCTCCTATGTATACACTTTTGCATTCTAGGCAAGGAATCCTGTATACTACCTCTTTGTTCTTCAACTTCGGCATAGTTGGTTTGACCTACTGTGAGCTTGCTGCAGAGGGTGTTGCTAGTCCTGAATACTGCCATCATAATTCCCTTCAGGAACGTCGGATCCTCTCAGACAGTCCCCTGACGTACGGTGTGTATAATATTCTCGGTTTCTCATTAGGATCAGTAGGGTTCCGTACAAACTTGCACCAAATTGGAAGATTTTTCATCAGATGGGGAAAAAGAGTGTGGGGTAACACTATTCTCTTCCCTCACATTAACGTGGGGAATAGGTACACTGTTTCATGCCTTCTTAATAATGGAGAAAAAGAGTGTGGACACACAGTTACATGACTTCTTATGGGGCACACTGTTTTCCCCTATCTTAACCATGGGGGGAAAGAGTGTGAGATACAGTATTTTTTTTTTTTTTGGCCTAACATAACAAAAAAAATATTGAAGCGACATAATATTCAGAAAACAATGACAATAATGTTTCATAGAATTTAATGAATAGTTGTCAGTGGTAGTGTAAACGTGCATAGATGGCTCCTCTCTTTCAATGTTGGGTTGTTTTTTTTCAAAAGTTTTTCAAAAATTTTTCAAAAGTGTGAGCATGCAGATGTTTTTAGTATCAAACATTATCTTGATAGGTTTTTCTCCAATAGCTAAATGCAACGTCCATGCTGTGCCCTTCATCCCCAGGCTCCCCTTTGACTTTTCACTCACAGAAAAGGAGAAAGGAAGCCTGGTATCTGAGATCATATGGGGATAGAATGAGATAGACCAATTTAGTGCCGTCAATGACTGCTCACGCTTCTTGCACATTACTTATTGAGGCAACAATAAAAAATACATAACAAAATTGGGCGTTTGTGATAAAAACAGTATAATAGGATCCTAGAAAGTGTATGTGTGTACATGAAGTTATTAATTTTTATGATACGTACAACAAGCTGTACCATGGTAAAAGCCAGCTGATGTACTATGGTTTTCAGGGTGTATGGGTTGTAAACTGAGGGCCGTAGCTAATTCACGAGGGTGAAGTATGACATATGCACTTAATCAACCTATTACTGTCTCCTGGCCTATGTTATTATATATAATCCAAATAATGCACAATAATGAGTAGCTTTTAATATCGTCTAGCGACATAATGGAGTAGACCTTATTAAATTGTTGTGGTATCTTTATGTGTTTTTGATAAATGGTTAATTGAAACCTGTAGGTGATCAAGTCACTACCTCTTTGCATAGTATACCTGCAGAGGTCACCTATACCTCTTCCTATTCTAAGAATGATTCTACCACTCCCACCAACAAACGTAAATAAAATGCATGCTTATAATTATGTACATAAATTTAATAGTACAAATCACAAAATTTTTCATACATTAAATTTTTGTTTTGAATAATTTCTGTAGCATCACTGCATGTGTTACACAGTCCAACCAACCATTTTGCCCAATTTTTTGTGGGGTTAATTTTTGTATTCCACATAATAGGAATTTATTGTAACAATTTTTCAAGATTTATGGTAGCTACCTCTATACTATCTTACAATGTTGCATGCACAGTCATTATTAGTCATTGATTATTGTACATTGTGTCATTAGGTGGTGTTGAAAGTGCTGAGTTAGCAGATCTTCAAGTGGAGCTGAGAGAAGTTATTGCATGGTTTGAGCTAGGTGTACAGCTCAAGATATCAACACACCAACTATTGGCCATTCGTGAAGATCATAGGACAGTGGAAAAGTGTCGAATAGAGATGCTGATTCAGTGGGAACAGCTGGAGAAGCCTACTTGGCTCAAACTATTCTCAGCCCTGGTCAATATTGGAATGAAAGGCCTTGCTGATAGTCTAGCAGAGAAATATGGTAAGGAATTCATCAATAATTGTTCTACATCATACATACATAATTATTTTTTATCCATTTCAGGCTTGTCACAGCCATTTCGTGTAGCAGTGTCTTCTGCTGAAGGTAGTGCTGCCTGTAAGCTCATGGAGAGTGAACAAATGCTCTCGATGAAAACGAAACAGTTAAAAGAAGCAAAACAAACAAAAAACATCACACATCACAAATTGGAAGAGGAGGTTTCAATTGAAGTACCACTTCTTCAGCACAAAATCAAGACACTGACAGAAGAAATGGCTGTTCTACGATATCAACTTGAACATCGAAACAAAGAAATCAAAATGTTCGAGAAACTAAAGCGGTCAGCAAAAGAAGGTGAACTTGAACTTGTAGAGAATTTGATAAAGGAGAAGACTGAACAAATCAAATCCCTTAAAAAGGAGCTTGCTCAGAAAAAGATGGAACTTGATTTAACCAAGAAACAGATCAAGGATAAAGAAGCTGAGCTAGCCAGCATGATGAAAGAATTAAGTGCCAAGTCTGATCGAGTGTTTGAGCTAGAAACAGAAGTTAAAAAATTGAGAGAGTCCTTTCATGTACAACAAGAAGAGATGAACCGGAAATTGATGGAACAAACTGCTTCATCTGTGTCACACGAAAAGTACCTTAAAGAAGTCGAGGTAAACATAAGCATGTAAATTTTCATCAGTACAGTTTATGTTTGCAAACATAATTATAGTATTAAGTATCGAATAATTAATTACAAATAATATTTCTATTCACATTTAGATTCAGAGAGATATTGCTTGGAAGGAGGAAAGCAAGAAGATAGAAGAAATTCAATGGTATACTCAAGAACTGATAGATAAAGAGAAAGAGAATAGTCGACTTTCAGAGAAGATTGCTGCACAAGAAAGAGAGATGAAAAGGTTACAAGAGGAGTTGGACTCTAATCATCATAGATCAGAACAATCCTCAGCTGAAGAAATGAAAGAAGATGACGCCAAAGAGCAGCAGCTACTCACCCTAACGATGGGACTCATGCAATTACAATTGGAACTAAGGGAAACAAATAAAAAGAAAAAACTGTACAGCATGAATCTTGAGGGAGTAAAGGAAATAGTAGAAAAGTATCATAATGAAAAAATTCCTGTAAGTTAAGACACAACATCCTTACCTATTCCCACCCTACCCTACATCCGTAACTTCAAAA
This sequence comes from Tethya wilhelma, assembly GCA_964030475.1. NCBI lineage: Eukaryota > Metazoa > Porifera > Demospongiae > Tethyida > Tethyidae > Tethya > Tethya wilhelma. The sequence continues at coordinate 61,833 of CAXIPT010000046.1, forward strand.
ATTGTTATACCTGTCAGACTGTATATAACCTATTAGAACCTTATAATAGTTAGCATACTTTATTTACCTATTTAAGCTGGGTCTGCCTCCCTGGTTTTAACACTATCGGAAGCTAGCACAAATTGTATATTAAATGCCAGGTTTCTAAAATTGAGCAAACAAGCAAACAAGCAAACAAGAAAACAAGCAAACGTGTGGCTGTAAAACTCGTGCACACTTACGTGAGCATTTCCAAAGCTGACAGAGATGATGCTACAGCAAAGAAAAATGCATGTACAAAAACACTGATTCAGAAATACGCAGAGAAAGCTGCAAAAAAAGGGGTGCTCGGATGCATGTACCTTATAGATATGATACCCCAGCATGCTAAAACTCCTTGCCATATATAGAAACCTTAATAAAAATAGTAAAAATTTTATAAAAATGAGAAGTGTAGGAATGGGCAGTGCGGTAAAACAAGGCAAGTCTCTGAATTTCGGCACATGACTACTTCATTTTCATGAATCAATTGCATTAGTTCGAATTCCATTATTCAATGTCAGCCATTTGGCTCATGCAAGCAATCACTTGAATTTAGATAAAGTAACAAGCATGTAGAATGTAGGTACACAGTAACGTATGAGAGTTGGGTACAAAAAATGAAGTAGTCATGTGCTGAAATTCAGAGACTTGCCTTGTTTCATTGCTTTTTACCGCACTGCCCATTCCTACACTTCTCATTTTTATAAAATTTTTACTACTTGTTCATTCACTTTTTTAAACACTAAGGTGCTCAATTGCATGGAGACAATCACACAACAGAGACTAGTCAATTTCTACAAAAACCAGAAGACTTTAGTGTACATTTGATGCGCATGCATGCGCATTTTTGCAGGCAACCACATGGTCTATTGACGACCTTTACCTATACATCAAAATGGCTAATATAAAAAGTACAGTATTTTATACCGAGAGTTTCAAAGCTGCCTAGATTTTGTTTGCTGCCTTTTTGCCAGCAAACGAGTAGAAAAGGACGTACTGTGCATGAAATGAAGTCCCACTATATGGTCAAAGTTGGCTCAATGCCTTTTGTTTGTCTGAAATCGCGTTCAAGTAAGTCAGTTAGGAAGGAAGGGAGAACAAATTGCACTGTTGTGGCTTCTCACGCAGCGCTCCCTGCAGAGTTCTCTAGAAACTTTCTGCCTGTTTTCTTGGTTAAAACAGTCAGTAAACTGTCTGGGGGAGGCTACAAAATGCATTTGAAGGCTTAGCTTTCTTTCCCTGAAAGTTTATAAGCATGAACATTTTGTATTGTGTCAATGGGACAGTCGGCCCATTCCTACTATACGTACTACCGTATGTATGATACAAACTTTTCAAGACTGTGTTCAGCTGTGGCATTATCTCATCAAAAAAGTTAATTTACCCACCAAAAAGAAACCTGCCGAGGAATGCCAAAGATATTAAGTAAAATTAAAGTTTATTTTTAAGCACAACAGGGTATTAAAATACATAAAAGCACCCCTTTTCTTATGTGTATACACATGCATGTACTCCATGGCACCCACACACCCACACACCCGCACACAAACACAAACATAAACATACACACAACTATATGTAGGATAGTCAATTCGGAAGGACTAAGACATTATTAAATCCTGAAAGATCCATTGTTACTGTAAGTTTTAGGATAAAAATAATCATTTACAGCTGCTATCATACAGTATTCATGATTGTAGCACTTTCTACTTAGTCTACATGTATGGGTAATAGCTAATATTATTGATATACACTTGTATAATGTGATTCAGGCATGTACAGTCATTTCGTGCGTGAATTTCTATTTTTTAGGGTCCCACTACTAATATCAGTTTAAGCTGGAAAGTGGCTAAGAGTAGTGCACCATGTGATATGTCACGATCTGTAGATATATTAGGAAGGGAGAACAAATTGCACTGTTGTGGCTTCTCACGCAGCGCTCCCTGCAGAGTTCTCTAGAAACTTTCTGCCTGTTTTCTTGGTTAAAACAGTCAGTAAACTGTCTGGGGGAGGCTACAAAATGCATTTGAAGGCTTAGCTTTCTTTCCCTGAAAGTTTATAAGCATGAACATTTTGTATTGTGTCAATGGGACAGTCGGCCCATTCCTACTATACGTACTACCGTATGTATGATACAAACTTTTCAAGACTGTGTTCAGCTGTGGCATTATCTCATCAAAAAAGTTAATTTACCCACCAAAAAGAAACCTGCCGAGGAATGCCAAAGATATTAAGTAAAATTAAAGTTTATTTTTAAGCACAACAGGGTATTAAAATACATAAAAGCACCCCTTTTCTTATGTGTATACACATGCATGTACTCCATGGCACCCACACACCCACACACCCGCACACAAACACAAACATAAACATACACACAACTATATGTAGGATAGTCAATTCGGAAGGACTAAGACATTATTAAATCCTGAAAGATCCATTGTTACTGTAAGTTTTAGGATAAAAATAATCATTTACAGCTGCTATCATACAGTATTCATGATTGTAGCACTTTCTACTTAGTCTACATGTATGGGTAATAGCTAATATTATTGATATACACTTGTATAATGTGATTCAGGCATGTACAGTCATTTCGTGCGTGAATTTCTATTTTTTAGGGTCCCACTACTAATATCAGTTTAAGCTGGAAAGTGGCTAAGAGTAGTGCACCATGTGATATGTCACGATCTGTAGATATATGTGCTGCTTGTACTGTTGATGGTGACACAGTTTATATCAGACCAAATGCGCTGAGTCAATGTTTGTATGCCTACAATTTAACTATCGACACCTGGTGTCAGCTTCCCAATACTCCAACAACGAACTGCTCCATTACTGTCATTAACAGCAGATTAACAACCATTGGAGGTGGGAGAGATGGGCCCACTAATCAGCTTTTCAGTCTCATCGAAGAAAGTGATGGTAGGAGGAGATGGGTGGAGACATTACCACCTATGCCAGAGAAAGTAAGACTTACAAGAACAGTATGCTGTGACACACATCTGATAGTTGCATCAACATATTCACCATTGATTCAAACAATGAACTTGGCATCAAACAAATGTTCTCGTGTAGCTGATCTTCCATTGTCATCACAGCTATATGCTTTGGTTATGGCTGAGGAATATCTCTACATAGTGTACTATAATTTTAGAATGTTTAGATGTTCAACGAATGACCTTATCCAGTCTACTGAGTCTAAAACTGCAATTCAAATTTGGACTGAACTAGAACATGTAACAGACCGTCTTGCATGGTCTGCATATGTGGCATTTCATAATCATTTGATATCAGTTGGAGGAATGGATTCCCTAGTCAACCCTACTACAGTTGTTAGGAAGTATTCTCCAGCCACAAAGACATGGGATGAGCTAGGACACATGAAGACACCTCGATATCATTGTTTAGCAGTTGTCCTCACCAATAATCGTTTACTAGTAATAGGCGGAGTTACTAATGAAAGAATGAAAACAAGAGAAGTTGAAATTGCTGACATTAACTGAATTTTAAATGGATTCCATAGTCTTAAAATCTAATCAGTTTTTGTAATTGATTTATTGTACAAACTCTATAATTATACTAACAGTGTCATTGAAATATCTAGATTTTAAAAGTAATAATAATATTCTGGAAACAAAACAAAAACACTACATAATTCCACATTAAACCTCTATCATAGTTATGTAATACAAATAACAAGAGGATTCTATAGTTTACTGATTACAGTAATGACATTTTTATACTCCAGTTGACCCATGGCCACTAATCATCATGGCATGAGAGCAATTCGGTCTAGCACTGACCAAAAAAACAGACTGATTTTCTAGTAGTGTCTCTGATTTCAGCAGCAGCTGCTGGTTAAAACCAGAATGTCATCTACAAAGACACAAGTCTGCAAATTCCATGAAGTCCACTGATGATCGCCTCGTTCCCAGGCCTTCCCTGGCAAGTATTTTATATTTCGCGAGCTGCAAAATTAAGCCACGGAAGGCCTGGTAAAACTTCTCACGTGATGCTTTCGAAAAATAACAGAGAGGTAGTACGAGGCTACACTGATGATGCAGATGAAGGAAAGTAACTGCTGTTGTACTCAATTGATTTGACAAGCTGGGCTGCTAACACAATTATAAAGTGTCAGTCCTTACAAACATTCTTATAGAAAAGAGAATTAAACAATATAATTATTGAGCAGCTAGCTTAAAGAAATAAAAACAAGGTATACATAGTTAAATTTATTCAATGCTATAACCAATTGAAACTAAGTCAATTGCCACGTAACTTTACATTGTTGAATAACTTGAATCACATTTTCACAACATGCAGTTATACTCATTGGAGGCTGATACTCGTATTAGGCTAATCTGACTCGAATACAGTGCACGAGGACACAACTAGTATAACACTCTGGATGGGTCAACTGGTCAATTTTAGTAGCAACAGAGCAAGTGATGATGGTGGGGCCATAGCAACACATAGCGGTAGTATTATCATACATGATAGTGACTTCAGTAACAACAGAGCTGACAATTTGGGTGGTGCAATATGGACAAACAAGGTAGTATTAGCTAGCATACATGATAATACAGCGAAAAATGGTGGTGCACCATGGACACTTAGTGGTAGCATTTACATACACGATGGTGAATTCAGTAGAAACAGAGCAATTATCAGCTAGGGTGGTGCAATAGGAATTGAGAATAGTAGTATCAGGAGGTGAATTCGGTGGTGCAATATGGGCACTCATGTTGTAGTATCAGCACAAAATTAATGGTAGTGATTTCAGCAGCAATACAGCATGCAGGTGATAATAGTGACCCAATATGGACTGTCAATGGTAGCACTGATATACAATACAGCGAATTTAGTAAGAAGAGAGCAAAATATTTGGGTGGTGCAATACTGACATGGTGACATGATAGTATTAACATTCACGGTAGTGATTTCAATAGCAGCAAAGCAGATGAATTTGCAATTGGTGGTACAATATGGGCACTCAGTTGCAGTATCAGCATAGCCTCGTTACCCAGGCCATTCCCTCTTTTTAGTGTTTCACGCACTAAAAAGAGGGAGTGGCCTGGGTACGAGCAGTGGCGTAGCCAGGGGGGTGCTAAAGGTGCATTTGCACCCCCTTTTTTTCTGTCTTGCGAAATTTACGCGTAGGTTTTATAATGCGCTATTTTTTAGATTGTAATAATTTTTTGTGCACTTACTTAGTAGCAACATGTAAAGCAGTCATCTTTGGCCAGAATTCAATCCAGAACAATGAAGGCACCAAGGTGCTTAACCCTTGGTGCCATACCAATACAATACATTGTCACCCATGACAATCTAGCTACCAGTACGATGAACAGTGGGCCCAGCAGAGGATACTAGCTACAGTAAGTTATAACTGTGGATGCCCCGGCAGACCGGGAGGCTCGCCGCACTAGCCACAGACTGACCGGCTACACAGAGAATATTGGTCATTAACAATGATCTGATTATCTATATATTAACTGCAAAGATATAGTCAGAGTACTAGCTGGCAAGTTCACATGACATCAGTGACTCAGTGATTCAGTCTATCATCAGCTCTGTCATGCCTTAGATTTAAAACATGAGCTTAATATATGCAAAACAGCATGATTAATAAGAGTATAGTGTTATTGCTTGCTAAAGTTTACCTACAAAGTAAGTTAGTTGCCTTTCAACTCCTTCTGCATGCTTCTGCCAAGTAAAACTGGGCATCTTTTAATCGATTCTAAATAACGCACACTAAGAAATGGGCGTGATTAGGGGTTGCGCACACGAGATCAATTTTCGCGAGATCAACTCCCACGTGATCAACTCTTACGCGTTCAACTTTTCATCGAATCAATTCTTGTAGCAGCAACTTTTCACTGACTCAACTCTAATATAGTCAACTGAAATCAACTGCAATCAACTATCATCTATCCTGCCATAGACACTGTCCTAGCCTAGGTCATGGACTTTCTTTTATCAATTATGATGCAATCATGACCTTCAGACTCAGTTGACAGCTTGACAGGCAATGATGAGGAGTGCTCACACATATAAGCAGGTGATACCGAACACAATGCCAGTTCATCTTCATCTTCTAACTTCAACGATTATGGCTCAATTCATTGAAACCAACCGAGGAGGGAAAAGTCTTCATTTTGAGGGGTATATTTATACCAAGATCAGAGCAAGTCCCAATGGCCTTACTTTTTGGAGATGTCAATCTCACAAATCTGGATGCCCAGCAAGAGCAACTTCTGAGGGAACAAGTGTGATAGTGAGAAAAGACCATGATCACCCTCCCAACCCGGCACAAACATCCTCCCATCTTGCCATTGAAAGGATGAAGAAGAGAGCTCGAGAGGAAAGCACTTCGATGAATATTATATATGATGACCAGTTAGAAGTGCTCAGTCAAGAGGACCACTCTGCTGATGTGCTAGCACAACTGCCTAGCCTAGAGTCTCTCAGATCCTCTCTCTACAGAGCTCGACATGAACTGACCCCCGCTCTTCCAACACACCGTAGAGATGTGAACCTGTCTGGCCGATACACACAGACTCGTAGCGGAGAAGACTTTCTTCTTATTGATGATGGTGATGACAACAAGCTGTTGATCTTTGCAACAGAAGAGAACCTGAGATTGTTGGCTGAGGCTGATTCTTTCTACATTGACGGCACATTTTCCACCTGCCCATCCTTATTTTATCAGGTATACATACTTATTTTAATTCTGTATGAATTGATTGCCAAAAATTTATAAGTTTGTTCATACATGTAGGTTTTCACCATCCATATTCTTCTCTACGGTCACACATTTCCCATGGTGTATTGTCTCTTACCAAACAAAGAGAGACACACCTACAATCGCGTTTTCATGCTGCTTAAGGATGCTGCTATCATGAGGGGGTTGTCCTTAGATCCTGTTGTGATTGTCAGTGACTTCGAGTTGGCAATGGTTCAGGCATCCACCATTAATTTCCAAAACGCAGACCACCGGGGATGCTACTACCATTTTATGCAAGCCATTTGGCGCAAGGTACATGGATATCCATATATACACAAAGTTATGCAATATAATATTGTGTATTGTTGACATTTATAACTGTTTATCGTTTTGTAGGTACAAGCTCTAGGGTTAGCTGCTGTCTATCGCAGTAGTGGAAGTGAGCTGAAATCATTTGTTCAGAAGATGGCTTCCCTAGCATTTTGTCCAATCACATACGTGAGACCAGCTTGGCTTGCAATCCAGCAAGAAGCACCAAACATTCCGAGAGTTGATGAACTCATTGATTACTTCTCAGCAACCTGGGTCTCTGGTAACTTCCCCCCATTGTGTTGGAACTATTTCAATCAGCATCAACCACGTACCAATAATCATGTCGAGGGTTGGCACTCCAGGATGAAAAAGGTGATCAACAAGCCACATCCCAACATCTATTCATGGATTGAATATATCCAGAGAGAAGAGGCTGTCACTTCAAGTAAGATTCAAAGCTACAGATCAGGTGCTACGAGCCGGTCTCAAAGACGTCGCTTAAGAGAGAAAGAGAAGCGGATGCATACTCTATTTGATCGCTTTAATGCTCAAGCAATATCACTAGATGAATATCTTGGAGCTATTAAGCACCTCACTGGACTATAATAGTTGTATTTGTAGTTTTTGTTAGTTGATTTTGTTGCAATTGATTCTATTACAGTTGATTTCGTAACAGTTGATATCGCGCAAAGTTGCTTCGGTAATAGTTGATCACGTGAGAGTTGATCTCGCGAAAATTGATCTCGAAGCTTAGCGCTCAGAGAGGCTGAAAAGCCTCAGATCTCAGGAACTACAAGGTTTTGTTGAATGCTACGTGTAATTTTTTTAGATAATATCGATTATTTTACCTTGGTGTGCCGCTTTTGAAGACTGGGCCTTCCGTTCTTGAGATATAGAGTGCAGAAAAAATCTGTCAGACAGACAGACAGACAGACAGACAGACATACAAAACGACTACCGTAACCCTTGCTGCGCATGCGCGCACCAAGGGTTAATTATTAGAAGCTTTCTATTTGCTGCTACAAGGCTTTAGAGAGCATTCGATCTAGCGAGCACGTGCTACTGCTCGATTTATAGAATGGGAGGGGCTAAAACTAGCTAATTAAATGAGTGTGGTTTCCGGTCACGCAAAATTTAGGGCGCGCTTTGCGCGCATCATCCCCCTTTTCTAAAATCCTGGCTACGCCCCTGACGAGGTTAGTATCAGCATATAATTATGAGAGTGATTTCAGTGGCAACACAGCTCACTGCATGTGGTGCAATACATACAGAGAGGGGTTACATTAGAATAAATTGTAGTAACTTCACTAGTAACACAGCTAGCAATGGTGGAGCAATAAGGACATTTAGGAGTCGTATTAGCATATTGTACTTGATAGTGATTTCAGTAACCATAAAAGCTAGCTATGGACGAGCAATATGGACAGACAGTGATAGTATTAGTATAACAACAGTATCTTTAATTGAAACACAGCAAACTCTCTTGGCGGCGCAATAAAAACAGTCAGTGGTAATGCAAACATTCACAGCACAAGCAATTTCACAAACAACAGAGCAGACCGAGATGGTAGTGCAATACCAACAGACAGTGTTAGAATTGTGGTAAAAGGCAGTACTATTAGTAACAACAGTGTAGCTTCTGCACATGATGGTGGCGCAATATGGATGAAGAATTGCAGCATCAAAATCCAAGTTTGGAATCTACAAAACAACACAGTAGATAGAGACGGTGGAACCAGTATGTCTGTATGTCCAGTACAGAACAATTGGTGTGAATGGTCTCCTTCAAATTACAAGCAATTCATCAACAACTGGTATAGTCCTTGCACTGAAGAGCGCATCAGTATTGTCTGGCAACACAACCATTTCAGAGAATAGAGCATCAATTTATGCTACTACATGACCATAAAATAAGATTTTAGGGACACACAAACGGTAAATAATTCTTGGAATAACACTGGCTTATCAATGATAGAGGAAGGAGGAGCAATCACTGCTTTTCAGCAGAGTGAGATCACACTTAATGGAAGAGTTAACATCTCAGACAATACTGTAATCAATGGACATGGTAGAGCTTTTCTATTGCATGGGAGCAGGATTTATACACACAGAAATACACAAACCGCCCATCAGAGTGAGATAAACTTAATTGGCATCAGAACCATATCAGATAGTGGGGCTACCTGAAAAGGGGGAGCAATCTATGCTAGTACCTCAGCAGAAATACTAGTAGAAGGGCAATTTGAGTTTATTGAAAACATTGCGGTGGAAGGGGCGGACTAGTATCAAATCTTGGAATTTATATACATAAACATAGGTGCAAGGCACTCACACACTCACACACTCACACTCGTGCACACAGACACACACACACAACATATGCACACGTGCACACGCACAAACATACATACACACACACGCACACGCACGCACGCACGCACACACACACACACACACGCACGCACGCACGCACGCACACACACACACACACACACACACACACACACACTCACACACTTACTCTATAGGTGTTGTCAGTAAAAGTAGAGCTGGCCAAATCTCTCAGTGGTGGAGTGGATATAGTCACTTGGAAAAAATTCTACATGTTGGTGGGTGGATAGTGAAACAAAAATGAAAGCGGTATACTGTGCAAAACTAAAATAGATATCTTGAAAAATCAATGTAAACTTTTCTGAATTAAACTTACCTTGATAATTCATTAAAACTCTTTAGGTAGCTGTGCTTCTTCTACTCTTGCATGCCTCCTTTATTCAGCTCATCCACTAAATTAATTCTCCTGCCAGAACTACTGACATCTATGGCAGAATTTTCTTCTGAGATTTATCGTTTGGTAACTCCTGTCTCCATCAAGATAGATGTGGAGGGGAGTGAGTGAGGAAGAGTGAGTGAGGGAGAGTGAGTGAGGGAGAGAGAAAACACAGATCACTCTCAGTGGCATGGATTGACCTTGCGAATGCCTATGGTAGTGTAAGCCATGAGCTAATTCAGTTTTCACTAGAGAGATATCAGGCACCATCTAAATTCCAAAGAACAGTTGAAGCTCTCTACTCTGAACTATCAGCTACTGTTGTGTCAGATAGGTGGTCAACTCCTTCCATCCCACTACAAGTTGGTGTTTACCAAGGAGACCCACTGTCTGTGATTGTGTTCAATACAGTGATGAACACTCTTCTAGATACCCTGAGAGAGAAACTACACCTTGGATATACCTTATCTAACACATCTTATACAGAAAATCTACTCCAGTTTGTAGACAATACCTGCATTATTGCCGAGACACCAGCATCATGTCAACATCTTCTTTCGATCGTTGAGGAGTGGCTAAAGTGGTCCCATATGAGAGCAAAAGTGCCGAAATGCCATGCTCTATCGATTCAAAGCTCTTCTGGGAAGGTCATTGACCCTCAACTGACTATCTCAGGCCAATCTATACCTTTCATTGGTAGTAAAACCATAAAGTTTCTTGGTCTTCCTATACAAGTTCCACGGGACATGAGAAAGACAAAGGAAACGATTCAACAACGTCTTGCTGCAATGTTGTCAGCGGTTGATTCAACTGGGCTGACAAGACAGCAGAAATTGAAGGTGTACAGACAGGGTATTTGTCCACGATTGTCATGGTTATTGACAATCCAAGAGCTACCATTATCCTGGATAGAGAAAGAATTGGAAGCACCAACCACCAAGCTTCTAAAGAAATGGGCTGGACTGACTAAGTCTGCCACACCAAACCGCCTGTACCTCCAACGCAAATTTGGAGGTTTAAATCTTCCATCAATATCTTCTCTCTATAAACGATTGCAAGCATCAAGACATAGCAGTCTGCTTACATCAGCGGACCCAACTGTGAGGAGAATAGCAGAGGACAATCTACGTTCTGAACTTACAGTTACAAGGAAGAAATTCAAACCTGCTGTTGTTGTGAGAGAAGTAATGAGAGGTGACCCGTCTCACACCAGATCATCATTGAGATATGCAGTCAAGAAGGTGTGCACAGATTCTGATGATCAAACAAGATATGATCACCTTCTACAGCTCCCTCGTCAGGGTCAGATGAGTCGCATTGCAAACGAAACATCAGCTTCATTGTGGGCAAGGGCTATTGAGACTGTACCACCAGAACAATTTAAGTTTGCTCTTAATGCATCTCATGACACACTACCTCATAATGCAAATCTGTGTTTGTGGAGAAAGAAAAACACAGACAAGTGCCCACTCTGTGGTGAGAGACAAATACTGATTCACGTGCTCAATGCATGTAAGGTGGCTCTAAACCATCGACGATACAATCAACGCCATGACAGTGTACTTGCTGAACTCTACACAGAGGTCAAGGCNATACCTGTCTATTTATAGTTTACTCCATTGCTTAGCCAAATAATTATTATAATAGTGAACCAATGCAATAATTATGATAAGCTATGGTACTATTATAGTGTACAGATTATTGCAACACGACACTGAAAAATCCATATGAGGGTTAAAAAATAAAAATGAAATAGTCATGTGCCGAAACTGAGACCCTACCTTGTTCCAATACTTTTTACCGCACTGCCCATTCCTACACTACTTATTTTTTCAAAATTTTTACTACTTGTATAATTATTAGAGAGGCATGGGTCACATTTACAATTACAAGTAGACTGATCTACAATAAAACCAATTGGACAAGTGCAGAGAACAAACAACATATCAATGATGATTTGAGACTTAGCAATTCTTGAATCTCTCTCAAGATTCAACACTAGTTGCTCTGAATCACCCGGTATTGATAGTGTAGTTTAAGACTGTGCAGTTTGAAGTTGTGTTCTGAATGTCCTCTCCTTCAGCTAGTCCACCAGGGTTTGATGACAATGCTCTCACTGAAGATGGAACTGGATTTCTGACTTGGTCCACAGCAACTACTGATACATTGAAACTTAATTGAAGTGTTTTCTTTAATGTATATGTTGTTGGAGGTTTATCACAATCTATTTGGTTGTTTGTACATAAGCATACACGAACAGGTTCTGATGATATCTTAGACTGTAGAGTAGCATTGGCCCTGAGGTTGGTAATTTGTGTTAGATATGATGTTGCATTAATATAGGTGTTCTGATACTTGTTGAACACCTGTGCACTAGGACTGACTGTACACCTGTCTAACAGACCTCCAAATATTGATGCACCAGATATTCTAGCTGAGTCATTAGCAAAAAATGTATTTTGAACAATTAAGTCTGTGTAGCTCGCATTATGTGAGGCTAGGTCTTGAAAAAAGCATTCGGTTGACCCTAATTGTCCTCCAGTTATATAGTCTTATTGTTGAGCCACTAGCATAGATTCCTCCTCCCTTTGTTGCAACAATATTTTCTGATATTATTGTATTAATTGCTACCTTCAAAATTCAACACACTCTGATTAGCATATATCCCTCCACCACACAGAGCTGAATTGTTAGAGAGGAGACTATTCAAAGTAATAGTTCTATACTGGACATAAATTATACCTCCTTGGCTAGTTGCGTGGTTGTGGTTAAAGATACTGTTGTTGATTTCATTGACACTATCAGTAGCACTACCAAGGAACAGTACACCACCATTGTGGGCTGTGTTAATTGCTACTGAAAACACTATTATGTATGCTAATACTACCACTGTCTGTGTTGATTGCACCGCCATGAGTAGATACACTATTGTTGCTAAAATTGCTGCCATTAATCATAATTCTACCACTGAATGTCCATACTGCACCACCGTCATCACCTGCTGTGTTGTTTCTGAAATTACTACCATTTATACTAATACTACCACTGCCTGTCTATATTGCACCACCACCTACTGAGTTTCTACTGAAACCACAGCTATGGAATATGTTAGTGTTAACACACAATGTCTTTATTGCACTACCCTCATCATCTTTTGCTGTATTGTAGATGAAATCACTATCATGTATGCTAATACTACCACTGACTGTCCATATTGCACCACCATTACTTGCTGAGTTACTTCTAAAATTACTACCATGTATGCTAATACTACTACTGTCTGTCCATATTGCACCACCATTGCCATAATGACCATCAACAGCTCTATTTCTCTCAAATAGACATTCTATTACATTAATATCACTACTAAAGGCAGCAATGGCCCCTCCTGATGCTGTATCTTGTTTCCAATATGGATCCAAAGACTCTCTTAATCTAGTGTCCCCTCCAAATGGTACATGTACAGAGTCATTTTGTCTCATATTCAGACTTAGAGATGGATTACTAATTTCTGATGGTACATGATCTATAAATGCCGTAAGAGAGATGAAAGAGCTCCTCTCAAAAGTTACACTTGTGACATTCCTCAATTTAATTCCGTGTCCATCTTTAAATTTACAGTCCTCCATCCTCAGTTGGTCTACTGATCTCACAGAGTTCTCCAGGCAGCCACTGAACTCTAGACCACTAACATTCACATTAGTTATAGCCACAAAATTAAATCCTGCAAAATTATTCATGTAACTTGTAGCCCTATACCAATTGAATGATAACCTGCTTTCGCATGTAACCATGGCAACTGAAATAGTGTGTGTAGGTGCAACTCTTAAGACCAGATTGATGGCATATTTAATCTGAAGACGAGAATTAAGAGTGTGATGACCAGGCTCAAAGATCAGGGTAATATTGGAGCCAATGGTAGTAGCTGGGGTCTGGGCATATTGAGTAAGGGTCAAGCAACCCTTATACAAGGGGGTGTGATCAATGAGTATGGCAGGAAGTGATCCATTACTGGTGGGTGTGGTCTTAGTGAGACAGTGGGTGTAGTCTGGTACAATATGGTACGTTTGAGCTAACACTAATTCTATTGTGACAAGGAATATTAATCCTACGATAGTCGACTGCCGAGTTCCCATTTCAGTTTGGTCTTGCCTGTGTACTTAGAGGTCTTGTTATATTATTGTACTGCTATATCCAAAAAGTTATATGTGCTACTGTTTATAGCTGAGGATATACCTGAACAAATGCAATTGCAGTTCACGTGAATCTTTATTTGTATTATTGCATACCGCAATGTAAGAATAAATTACCATATACAAGCTAGTGCATGCATGTTATAGTATTATAATAGACTAACTTATTTTCAAGTTATTATTCAGGTTTAGAGAGACTACATGTACCTTAAAATGACTTACACTTAAGACTTGTATCCTGTGGAGCCACCAATGATTCAGAGGTTTGATGTGACCCAAGCTATGGCTGTAGTAATCTGTCTGTCAGAGTGCTAGCTGTACGTATATAGCACTGACTTTCCTTTAGAGTATCAATTGACTCAGCCTTAATTCCTTCAGTAGATGTTACTGCATATAATGTATATTGTATAGTTGCATTCATGGTTGCATGGCCAAGTATAGTTTCTATGCACCAGCAAAAAAATATATATATATACCGTATAGCGGGAAAGTTTCGCGGGGTTTAACTTTCGCGGTTTTCGCAGATCACAATCTATCCGCGAAAGTTAGTACCCGTGAAAATCTCTCCTAACTGGATTACGTCATAATCGATCGAGCATCTATCGCTCATCCGCGAAAGTTAAACCGCGAAAATGTTTGATGAGAGCCAACCGTGAAAGTTTTACTCCGCAAAACTTTCCCGCTATACGGTATACTGGCGTTTCTATAATAATGTAATAATAATAATATTATACTATGAGCTTCTCACAAAATAGTTTGCTCAAGCATTCTAAGAATGCTTCCAAATACTGTATTTAAATTGCTATAATTATTGTAATCAGCATGCAAATCTAAGGGAAAAAATCAATAGTAGACTATGTTCCTCATAATATGTAGCATTGTAACCTGCTTTTGTGGAACAATAATTATCCTGAGTGTATACGTACCGCTGCACTGACAACAGACTGCAAGTATACACTTTGCATATACCATGCAATTTAAATCTAATTCCCATGCCTTATGATTACACTAGCTTGAGACTAAAGATGAGTTCATATATACTGCATTGTGTTGTGTAACAATACTTTGAATTGGCAATGCAGCAAAGCAATTTGCAACATTGACGCAGACTTTCAAATTGTAGTACCGTAGTAAGTATTGCGTTTGACACGTGTTGCTGCATTTTTGCGTTTTACGTGATGCAATGCAACACAACGGGAACTTATGTGAACTAATAGTATGGTTACATAATTATAACTGTTGTTCTTACATTATGAATTCTCACAATGGCTGGTCCACGACCTGTTTCAGAGTCTAAGAATGTGTCCAAGTACTGCACCTATGTGTACAGCAATCTGTAGATATAGCCTGCCTGTCTGGGTGCTAGCTGCTCCAGCTAGTATTAATAGTTGTGTCACTTTATTTTCTTCACTTGATCTTAGAGTATTATAATTGAATTTACTCAATTATATAGCACCAATGTAATGTTTCTGATGCCATATATAAACTTTGTGTTAAAACACATACAGTTGTATAGCCGGCAGTATATATAATATTATAACCACAATAATCCATCTAAAGGATATGAAGTGTTCTCCAACACGTACCACTACTGATTTGCCTCTTCTGTCTACTTTCACTATAGCCTAGGTCATGCACACACTGACCATATCCAACATTTACTTAATTATTGTTATATGGGGACACCTGGTACACTTCCAAGACATGTAATGTATCACCATACATGTCTAGTTATAGAACAAGATGTCCTCCAAAAAACAAATGGTGGATATGTCACTTGATGTGTGCATGCATGACCTATATCTCCTGTTTACATGACCACTTACACGCATGCAGGCATGCCTAGGAATTAGCCTTGTATCCAGGCCTTCCCCAGATGGGAGATGTTTTACTAGGCCAATAATATAATAATTAAGCAAATTTTGTGGTCAATGTACCCTTGACCTGCAATATTTCATAGTGAAACTGATAGGGTACAAGACTGCTATTGCAAGTAAACTCCTCTGATGAATTAGCATGCAGCTTGAAGCAAATTTGTCAACCATGCTTCAAAGTGTTTGCGGTACAAAACAGTACTGGTTTCTTTGTCAGAGTGAGCTAATCATTATTTGTTGGAGTCAAATTTGAAATAAAAATATCCCCCTCCTATCTAATTTTACAAGCCTAGGAAGAGTACTAGGTGTTCTCCAATACTAATAATTATAACTATAAATAATGTTGGATGTGGTCAGTGTGTGCATGACCTAGACATGTAATGCATGACCATACATGTATAGTTATTATAGTACCATGCAGATGTCCTCCAACAAACAATAGTGGATGTGGTCAGTGAGTTGGTGTGTGCATGACCTATATCTCCTGTTTACATGTCATTGACCACTTACATGTATAAGAAAGAGCCTTGTACACAGGCCTTCCCCAAATTTTTCCCTGCCCAATTTGTCAAACGCTGCATAACAGAGCCTGCATGGGAACGAGGCTAACTTGTCAATGAACTAGTACCCGTCAGAGATGTTTTCCAGTAATATATTACAAGTAGTAAAAATTTCAAAAAAAATAAGGACTATAGGAATGGGCAGTGCTTTCACAAGTATTGGAACAAGGTATGTCTCAATTTCGGGCACATGACTACTTCATTTTCATTTTTGATCTCTCAATTTATTGTCATGGAATGTTGTGAATCATCTGTATAGATGAATATACTATCACCAACAGTATCACAATACTAATGGTTCAAAATCTTGCCAAACTTATCACTTGGCTAGATCCGTACTAAAGTCATGGTAGCAGGAAGGATCAGCTAGATTATACTGGCCACCACATGAACACAAGCAAAATAAAGTAGTCATGTGCCCGAAATTGAGACATACCTTGTTCCAATACTTTTTACAGCACTGCCCATTCCTACAGTCCTTATTTTTTTGAAATTTTTGCTACTTGTTCATTCACTTTTTTCAACACTATATACAGTGTGAAGACTGTTAGAGACTGGTTAGTCCCTACAAAAAGCTTGAGAAGCAGCTACATGCATTGTAATGCTTGAGTAATTAATGCGCATGCACATTAAATGCCACGTGCACTTGATAGATAATGACCTTTGAACTCTACTTACAAGAATTTTAAGATTGCTACGTTGAAGTACATGAATTTATACGCTAAGTTTCAAAGCTTTCTAATTTTTGTTTGTGCATATTTGTGATGAAAACGAGTATCAAGGAACGTAGTTCCCTTGAAAAGGACTTACCTTGTGCTGTCAAAGTTGGCTCAGCACTTTCTGGTTCTCTGGAAACTGTGTTCAAGTAAGTCAGTTAGTACGTAAGTAAGTACGTTAGGAGAACAAAAGTGGCACTATTGTGGCTTCCCACTAGCGCTCTCTACGAGTGCCCAGTGAAGTTTCTGTAAGTTTCAAGCCTTGCATGCAGTTGGTAATCTGTTGGGGAGAGCCTTTGTGCAACTTGAAGTTTGAGGGAACGTTGATTGAGGATGTTGCAAATAATTGTTACTTACAAACTGACCAGTCTACAAAATTTTGGCATGTGTGTATAAAAGTTTTGAAACCTGTTGAAACTCGAAACAATGTTCAATTGACATCACTGAAGCTATGTAGTGCTTTATTGTGATGATTGTGTACAAGATGATTGAGATTGTGAGACCTACTCATTTTTATGATGACATTGTATTGGGTCTATGAGTGGCCCATTCCTACTATTCGTACTACCGTTCGTATGATTAAGCAAATGTCAGTGTGTGCTTGACCTATTTGCATGAACAGGGTATTATTAATCATAGATTCTGTGTAGCCTCGAACCAGGCTCTCTTCCGCTAATTTTTTTTTTCTGCACGCAAAGTCGCCCACGCTACCCTTTGATCCAGTTTGTAGCGCTCGAAGTCAACGAGAAGCTCTCCTTTTCAATCGTGAAGCTTCAAAACTATGTCTACTTGGACTTATACTAACCTGAGAGAGTCTCTAGTATCCATTGACTTGCAGTAAGTCACCATTTTGTACGAAGAATCAGTGGTAGCAAAACCATTCAAAACGACAAAAGTTTGTCAACTTTCTTTTTCTCCAGGGTAGTAATTAAAGCTAACAGCACAGGACACAGTCTATCTTTTAGTTTCTTGGACAAAACTGTTACTTCACGAGTGAAAAGGACAGCTTCTCATTGACTTCGAGCGCTATAAACTGAATCAAAGGGCAAGCGTGGGCGATTTTGACCGCAACGGCCTAACCACGTCCAACCGCGACGTGCACGTGATTAAAATCTTCCAGGCTCTCTCCCTCCCTTTGCACGCGGATAATAATTCGCGTGCAGAAAAAAATTAGCGGGAGAGAGCCTGGTTCGAGGCTAGATTCTGTGTATCTTGTAAAAAATTTGGTAAAGGGTGGTCATAGCATAATGTGTAGCTACATAAGCTGCTATCAATATATTACAGTTTGTGTTATTATTGTTGATTGTAAGGGGAAAATTGTAAAAATTAATCACCCACACACATCGTCCAGTGGTGATGACATCATCGTGATGAATGGTTGTCCATTCATGAGAAGATCTGTCCCATTGTGACCCTCCTGAGAGCTCCCCATCGCCATGGCAACTGAGAGGAGGAGAGAACACTGGAAGCTCCAACAGATTCTAAGAAAGGTTTGAGAATCATTAATACAAGTCACTTTACTTCATGTAGAACTTCACTTTAGAATCAATTAATAGGGTTTGTCAATGTACACTGTGACAATCCAGTTTGTATCTAATCTTTGTTGNTCTCTCTCTCTCTCTCTCTCTCTCTCTCTCTCTCTCTCTCTCTCTCTCTCTCTCTCTCTTAGGCCAGCTCCCAGTGATACTGGTCAGTGTTGAAGACTCCAGACTGTGAGGCCTAGCTGAAGTCACGTCTTCAAAGAAACCTTGGCCAACTAGCAGCCACTAAGTGCAGATTCTCTGAAGCAAGGAGACACTTTGCTGAAGATGTGAGTTACTGTTTAACTTTTATATATATTTAGCAATTCATTCTATCAGCCCAGCCCTCATGAGCTTATAGTGCTAAGACTTATCAAAACTTTGTCTAGCTGCTCTAGAACAGCAATGGTTGGTCATTAGAAGTTGGGACTTGCACCATTACAATCAGCATGAACAGATCCGTGAAAGGATAATATATTATGTTTTTTTTATTTGGTTTTTTATCATTTTTGCCAAAAATATGGGATGATTTTGGTCAAAATTTAATCTGGCAATAAACCATATCATTTCAAGATCTCTTCACACTGATCTCAGTGGTACCAATCCCAGCTCAATACGACCTTTCTAGACTGAGATAGGGTCAATGCAGCTGCTGGTGGATTGTATATTGTTGTATCATGTTAGCTGGGTAAGCCCATGGGCATTAAACTGGTATAATGGCCTGTATGATTCTCCTTCCCATACTATTTCATGCAAGATATTGAGATTGTTTCAGAGTGAAAAAAAATTTTTTTTGGAATAATTCTACAGTAAATTATGTACAAACTAAAGTATTGTAGCTACTTACAAATTAGCATAAGATATATATGTGTTCAAAAACTGGGGAAAACAATAAAGTATAAAATAATAATGTTTGCAACAATCACAAAAGATATTTAAGTATATAATATTATGATTAACTAACTAATATAAGCATTTTATAAATAGCACAAAATACTAAAGTATAATAAGTGTCTGTTTGTGTTTGAAGGCCACAGTCTTTTCTTGGTACATAACTTTGAACAATAACATAGACTAACTAATGAGCATAAAAGCAACAGCAGTATTACATTTTTCGGTTTAGTACAAATAAAAGGAATTAATAACAATTAAATTTTCTTCCAAGTTGTTGTTAGAAGAGATTTCGATGATGCTTGGATGTGTGGAAATGTAGGGATAACAAGTTGTTAGGCTGCATGTTCTCAGAAGAGGTTACTGAATAGTCTGGTGTGAGTTATGGTGATCCTTTAGTCCTTGGAGGCACATGGAGAAAAGTAGGACAAACCATTTCAATGATGCATGAAAGTTAATTTGTTATAAGTTCTGTGAGGTTGATTTTGATTAGTGGAGACAGGTGTTAGTGTTCCAATGTTTTCTTTCGCTATAGCTTTCAAAGATTCTGAGAAGGTAATAAGATGTGATTTTCCGTTCTTCTTAGTATCATTATAATAGCTTAAGTGGTTGAATTGTTAATTAGTGAAGAGATGACTTACAGTGGTACTGTATCCAGGACCATGGCAAATGTACTTTGAATCTACTAACTATTGTGAAGGCTTGTATTGAATGGTTGATAGAGTTCCTTCAACAGTGGTTATGGATATAAAAACAGTTAACTTTAATTGTAAAGGAATAAAGCAATATTGTCAAAACAGAACAGGTATGTGTGACATAGTTATTGTAGTATACTGTAACATTTAAGTGAGTGTCTAAATTGGTCAGAAATTGTAAGAAATTAAAACAAGGAGACAAATCAGAGCAACAGAATAATGTGTAGAGCCTAAGCTATATTGTTGTATAATATTATGTACACGACTGACAGTGTGTGTTTGTGTGTGAGAAACTGATATGGACTAATGACATTGAAACTCAAATACAAACTGGAGCATTTACACAAGATAGATTAAATTGAATGAATACTGAAGTTTAACTTTCTAATTAGAAGTTGACAAAAAAACAACAACAAACAATTGTTTAAATAGGGAGAGGTGTGTGTATGGCCTTTTTCTTTCTGTTTTTCTTTCTTTCTTTCTTTCTTTTTCCCTTTTATTTCGTATTTTTCTTTTTTTTCCCCTTTATACGTTTACAGGTAAATAGTTTAGTAACAGGAGAAACAATGCATGCTTACTAATAGACATACTATTATAACACAGCAAAAGAGAGTATAGACTGTCAACACATAATAGCAGTCACTGTGAGTCATTGAGAGAAAGAATGATGGCAGCAAACATTTATACTGAAACTGAATACAAACAAGACNTGTGTGTGTGTGTGTGTGTGTGTGTGTGCGCACGTGTATGTGTGTGTGAGAGCGAGGTCGTTATATATATTTGTATCTCAGTCTAGGAAGGTCATATGAAGCTGGTATTGATACCATTGTGATTAGTGTGAAGAGATCTTTTAGATGATAAGATTTACTGTCAAGTTTAAATTTTGATCTAGATCATCAAATCATTATCAAGACGTACAGGCATTTAAAAGCTTTGACAGTGAACATTTTATTGCTCAACACACACACTGACAAGCACCATAGCTAGCTACAAGCTACAGGACTATTGGCTGCAGGTCATACAATTGTCTTATGTAAACAGGCGGGGCTTCTACTGCAAACAAACCTTCTAGAAGGTAAAAAGGTCAGAGAAGACAAGCAGCTAAAATATTTCTTGCAATGGCAGAATGTTGGTTAATAAGACACTACTATAATTTTGTGTGTTTATAGTTGCTATGAAAATTAGTAATTTGTATGCACAGTGCAAAGATGATAGTATTATTACATTATTTGTACAATGTGTATAAGAGAATATCTATATATCAGAAGCAATAAGTGTTCTCATTGAATCGACTGGTGAAATGAATATTAAATTCTCAGCTAGTAATCAAATCCCATAAACTGGTTACATCACATGATAGCTTATAATTACCAGTGTCTTTTCTTTCTCTCCTTTATAGTGACATTTCATACATGGATACTGTTGCCCATGGCAACGGCTAGTAGTGTGAAGACTCCTGATAATTCACGACGCCTTCGTTTAGATTGCTAACGGAACAAGAGGTTACAGGTCAAATATTTGACACAAATACATACATCTTTCTACAGTGTACCTACAAAACACACAACACTAATTGTACACATTTGAAGGTAACAAAAATACTGTAGTTCTTGTTGTGTATGTTTTATTTGATCTAACTTACAAAATTCTGTTTTTTGCACTAGGCATTGCAATGCATGTCATTTGGGCATCTTCAGGTCTAAAAGGCTGAGTAAGCAACTTGGATGAGGTGTTCCATATCTTTAGCTCTCCATTTGCCGGCATAAACCGCCAAATACTCGCCTCCAGGGGTGAATAAAGAACCTTTCATCACTTTTTCCTCCATTGGCACTAGTGGGCTCTTGTTTGGTGAGTCGTAGCTTCATTTTGAGGATGAAGGAGTCAAGTTTGGTTCCTGTTGGAAGTCAAATTTGTGATCACAATTATAATATTATTAATACACAAGGAGTATCAGAGTGGTTCGCTTTGCTCACCACTCTCCTTATTTGCCTATTAAGTTTTGAAACCTGTTGAAACTCGAAACAATGTGCCATTGACATCACTGAAGCTATGTAGTGCTTTATCTCTGAATGGAACAGAATTTAGTTATTACAAAGGCATGAGCTCTGGAAATTACTGTGGGTAGGGTATAGAGTGACATTTTGACTTAAAGCACTTGATCTATTTGGCTAAGATATTTACTGGCTACTCTTTTCTCAAGGCATATTGTTCACTGTGAAGTCTCCTGCTTGGACACAAAAATGATTGATCTGTGTTGAAACTAGCTTACGAAGATGCTGTAAGATCCGTAATAAATTTTTGAGGTCAGGCTGCATGCAGGTGAATCATGACGAAGTTACATTCCATAATTTCACTGGAAGTGTACCAGTTTTTCTAGACCCCCCTTTATCGCTGGACAGAAAAGGCGGTATGTTTGCATAATTTCACATGCTAGTAATACAATACTACTACTATTATTGTTATTTTAGACATAAAATTTAATTGTAAACCTATGCAAATTGAAATTTCAGTTTAGTATTACTGCATGTGTAACAATGTTATACTGCAACAATGAATTACTGCATGATTATTATAGTTTGTACCAACTTATTTTCAAGTATTATTTCTGACAAATTATACATCTATTCTAATTTAATCGACTTACACTTAAGATTCTCTCTGAATCCTGTAGTCACCAGTTGTGTTTAATACCGCCCAGGCTGTTTGTATTAGCTGATCTGCCTGTCAGAGTGCTAGACAGTTGTATCTCTCTCTGTCACTCTATCTCAGAGTGACACAGCTGAATAGCTACTTAATTGTTTTGTAACCATGTGAAACTATGATCCTTACTTTGCAAGGGTTTGTTTCTCTCACAGTTGTGAGCTTTTTTCACTGGTGTGTTGACTTTTCTTAAGTATTGTTCACCTATGTAGCTCTCAGTCTGAAAGAATAAATTTTGTAGTCAAAATACTTTGAACCATGCATGTTATTTGAAGTTTAGTTAATATTAATGTGTGAAACGTTGCATAGCAACTTAATTATAACTGTTTGTAAGTCAAAATAATTTTGTTCTCGCGTAGTTTCGTTTAGTATCAGTTGTGAGTTTCTCTTAATGGCTGGTCCAGGACCTGTTTTCTAAGAATACTTTTGCTGTAAGTACTGCACTGCACCTCGTAATCTATCAATTTTTTTTACGTTAGCTGACCTTCCTGTCAGAGTGCTGCTGCCTTTTAGTGGTTGACTCGATGACTTTATGATTCCTTCATTCGATATAATAATTATTATGATAACTATTGTGATTAGTGTAAGTAAAAACCCACCCGCTTGTAATTACAGTACCAATATGATTTCATACAATAATTATTAATTCTATACAATGTTATTATAAACTTTTGGTTTAATCATTGCTACAGGGAATTAAGTAGTGGTGACCTTTTACACATATTGACCATAAAATATCCTTGAATTATTGGAGGACATCTGGTATTATTCCTAGATATGTTAGGCAAGTTCACATGTACTAACTGACATCACTTACCACAAATGTGGCCCCTGTCCATATAGTTTCACACCACTAGGAGATGGTCTAAAGGTCACAACAACATGCATTGACCACATCCACCATTAATGTATTGGATGATCCACTTGATGCTATTCCAAGACATGCATAATAGCCATGACCTGACTTATACTGTTTACTACAAATTTGCCAAACATGACCATGAACAGGATGTGGTCAATGTGTGTATGCCATAGCTTTCTTAGTAGTGTTGTGTTAAGCTAATAGACATGGGAAATGTAGTGATATAAGATATTATCAGATTTCCTCCAATTGGTAATACTTTGTTTTATTCACACTTATTACTAGTCAGATGGAAGGATCTTCATTCACAGGACTATGCTATTACAAAGTAGACAAGAACGTGATTATAAGTAGATCTACAAATCAGTCAAGGCCACAAGCTCTAGCAGGCCGGCCGGCTGCCATAATTTCGCCTGGGAAGGAGTTAAAAAACAAGCTAGGCTTAGCTGACTGTGAGTGCCAGTACTGCCAGGCTGAGGTGACCTGTGAGTGGCTGGGACTGTCAGGCTGAGCTGACTGTGAGTGGCAGTACTGTGAGTCCGTTGATCTGTGCACGTCTGGGATCCAGCTCCAAAGGAAGTTTGACAGGGTCAAAAAGGTCAAATAATTATTGCAAATTTCAATTAAAAAAAGGAGTAATTATTGCAAATTCTAATCACGTGCGCCATATAACTGTATTGAAGGAGCGATTCACCATCTTACCCCGTGCATTTGCAGTGGAAAGCAGTCTCTATCAATTTCTAGTAAGAAAAACAGTTGTTTAGTCCACTCCTACCCCTGGAATTATGCCTTTCAAGTGTGGTTTTGTGATGGCAAGGTCATAGGTCACAGTGTCTTGCGGAAAACTACAGTTTAGAGCCATAATTCTAGGGGTAGTAGTGGACTAAATATCCCCTCACCACTACCACATCTAGACCTATTGATTGTATTGGTCCTGACCTGTTGGTTACTCTTGTCCTTTGAGTTAATTATCTATAGTTTTCTTTAGTGCTGATCTAGTGTACTGTGCCAGTTGTTGTCCTGCAAGCCTAACATTAGGTACACACCCAAAACTATCTTCTATAAAGGTATATCCACCCATCCATACTAAGCCTGCCAATCTTCAACGTTGGTATCCTCACTCTCAAGATGCCTCTTTGTGAGCAAGCGTAAGGGACTGAGAAAGAGTTGAAAGTATATAATTTATTATTATTATATTATATAATATAAGGGTGTGTGTTAGTTAGGAGTGGAGTATCCTAATTGAGGGAAGTGTTTTTTCTTATGATTGCTAGCATGTGTGTGTGCATATGCATGTGTCTGACAGATTAAAATACACGCTTAACCAACAAACTAAACTTATACACGTACACACATGTATGAACAGAGTTATAGATATATTGGTGTTAATTGTAAAGCTGTCTCTCAAAGAAGCCAAGCTGTATAAGCTTCATGTGGTAATGGAGGAGATATAATTATTAAATTTTATGAGCTACCAATGTTTCTCAGTGTATTTGTTGTCATTGATGCACTATGGTATATTGAAGGAATGCATAAAGTGCTTGAACTTTTTGAGCAGTTTGTTGGATATGACACTCTAGACAAGTACAGATACCAGAAATTTATCCAGTTCCATGTCAAGAGATGCATGAGTTAAACTGTTTTAATCTCATTCTCAAGTTCTTTTTGGATGCCTTTCACAGGGTGGCTTACGCTGAAGATAGATCTGGAGCAGTTGATTAAGTCTCTTACTCTCTTGAAAAGTCAGTGCGAAAGCTAATGATTCATTCCTTCAAACAAGCAACTAGGTTGTATTGGTAACATATAGGTCACCTATTTGGTCATATTACAAATGGATTAATTTGCACTGATCAATCCAGTCAGTTTTCATTGATTAGACCATTGTAGGAGTGAACATACTGACACAACATTTTTCTGTCAAAATGCTTCACATATGCAAGTATGTATTAGTACTCTCTTCTTTTACTTACACACATACCTTATATATTGTGACAACTGTACAGAATAGCTTGATGCAGATCCATAATAATGCATATTTCATAAATCAATTGATACATTTACCATACATAAGATCAAAGTAGACTATAATGTACAGATGTTTTTCCTTTCAGATCCTTTAATGGTAGCTACATCAAAGAAATTGAAAGCTTAATGATCCAGATGGTGAACATATATATATGTGGAAGCATGACACGCAAGGGGAGCCCAGGGATGTAGTTTATGTATTCTCCCTGATAATATACTATATACACATTCTGTAGATCCTAAAGTGAATGTTGAACTTTCCAATTATAATATAACAATGTTGGACTTTTTGCTTATGTACTTGTATACTTATCTCTTGCTTAGTAGAAGTGTCAATTGTTATGCACATAATTTTAAAGTCAGTACGTGTACAGGTGTTTTATAGTGTTGAACACCATGCAGCCCTGGTCATGTGTATAGTTATGGCACAATAATGCTGTGTTATCTTCTCAAATTCTCATTAGATGGTATAAGTGGTGTTATCATACAATTAAACATGCAACCCATGCAGCTCTTTGTATCATCGTTTCGCTAGGCTTGATCAATCCAGTCAGTTTTGAATAAATTTGGTATATATCTGGCCTGGCATAAGTCCAGTGACAATCTCAAAAGTATATATTAGATTCACTCTAAGTACAGCATTCATCCACTCTAATACAGCTATGTGGCCACTACTTTGCATATGTACCCCTTTCACCAAAACCATTGACAACAGAATACTTCAATGTATACATTAACATATTTGAGACAACAGATATTTAGATGCTTCCTCCCACATGTATACATTCACTATCTAAATCACTTCTGCTTTGAATTTCTTTTTGATGTCTTTTGAAAGAATCTGAAAGTAGTTGAAGTGTATACCATGTGGGGGAGCCAATTGAAACTTAGGGGTGCAGTTTATGTATTAGGCCATATGCTGAGATTTGAGATCATCCCTAAGCAACAAACATAGTTACATAACAATCTTAAACTTTTTTGTCAGTATTAGGGATGCAAGGAAATCTTCATAATGTACTTGTGCACTTATTCTGATTAAAATTCTAAATTACATGAAAAAAATAGAGTCGATAATTCATTAAACTAAGTGGATAGACTTTAAGTCAAGCTAATTGTTGGAAGTATATGTGGCAGGGTGTCACATTAAAGATGGTATATTACCACTTCAAAGTTGTGCTTATAGCTCTAGCTATAGTAGCTGTACAATCAACAAGCATTTATTCTGATCATAATTCAAGCTCTGCTGGGTGTCCGATTTGGACAGTACCAAGTCCTAATAACACATGCTCTTGTGATTATTCTCTCTCATATGGTATGGAAATATCATGTGACAGTAATACTGTAACTTTTCCATTTTGCTACTGTATTTCATTATATCCAAGAAGTAACCTAAGTCTATTTGAGACTGCTATCATTGGATACTGTGTACAAAGATGCTATATTTCAACAAATGATACAACCCGATATAGTATGGGTCGTTCACAGATATTAGTGAAAAGTACCTACAGCAATGATTCAGAAGAAATCAATCATGCCCTATGTAGTGATCTTGAAATGAATCGAACTGGTCTAATGTGTGGCAGTTGTGACTATAACAATGGTTTTGTACCTCCAGTGTGTTCTTACAGTTCCCGCTGTGTAAGCTGTATGGATTATGACATGAAATGGCTGGAGTATATTGGTATAGCATATCTACCACTAACTGTATTCTATCTCTTTATCATTCTATTTAGAATCTCAGTGATTTCTCCAAGACTTCATGGCTATGTCACAATATGTCAAATATTGACATCACCTAATTTGTTGCGATGGATTTATGTAAATGCTTTGGACAACAGGCGAGAAGAATACATTGGGAAAATCTTAATAAGAACTCTGTTGGATTTTTACAGCATTTGGAATCTAGATTTCTTTCGCACTGTATACCCACCATTTTGTATCCACCCAAACCTAAGTACCCTCAAGACTCGTTCTCTAGACTATGCAGTGGCTGTCTATCCTCTACTCTTAGTTTTACTGACGTACACCTTAGTTAAGCTTCATGACCGTTACATATTCTTTGTACGACTGTGGAGGCCATTTTATAAGTGTTTCAGATTTTTCCGTGAAGAATGGGATCTTACGACATCTCTTGTGAATGCTTTTGCAACATTTTTCCTGTTATCTTATGTAAAAATCTTAAATGTCTCCTTGGATCTTTTGACCAACGTTGTATGATAGGAGTGATAAACAAGTAAATCAATTGTTTTTGAAGATAGATGGAACAGTTGAGTATTTTGGAAAACAACACCTACCTTATGCTATGTTAGCGATGGTCATGTGCTTAGTCTTTAATGTTCTTCCATTGCTTCTCTTATGTATATACCCTTGTCTATGTTTTCACAAGTTTTTAAACTACTTCAATCTACACAGTCATAGAGTTCATACCTTTGTGGAAGTTTTTCAAGGTTGCTTCAAAACACATCCTCGAGATTACAGATACTTCGCTGCTGTGTATATTTTCCTTAGATTCATCAACATATTAATCTCGTCTCTTGCACCAGTAATTTTCTACTTGGCTGTAGGAGGCACTATAATGTTAGC
This sequence comes from Tethya wilhelma, assembly GCA_964030475.1. NCBI lineage: Eukaryota > Metazoa > Porifera > Demospongiae > Tethyida > Tethyidae > Tethya > Tethya wilhelma. Next base: position 90,282 of record CAXIPT010000046.1, read on the forward strand.
TAATGTAATTGCCTTAGCTATCTTCAAACCATACCAGTCTAGTATGGGAAACACCCTTGATATCATACTTTTTGCAATTCTAACTTTAGTGTTTTTCTCTATTCCAATGCAACATGCTATTGGATTCACAACATGGCACAAGTACGTAATTATGTACAACATTTTTCTGTACATATTGGCAGCATGTCACATACTGTTTGGTGTTGGCATTCTGCTCTATCCACTTCAACCCAAAAAACTCAAGAATTTTTGTTTGTCGATCATTGAGCGATTGAAAAGACCAAATGAATTGCCCTCTAGCCCTACGCCAACTGAAAAGTCACCCCTACTTTCCAGTGCAGTCAAAGAGTACGCATACACTTCCTGTGCTCCTAGTACGATAACAATTTCAGTCAAAAACTGATCATAATTAGAATTTTATTACACTTATTTTTATTTTTTGCATATTATGGCATATTAAGGTTATTTGTACTGCCAGAACATTAGTCATGTTATTTTTTTTGTCATTATAATAATTAGTTTGTTGTGCTAACTCTTGAATCATGAATGGTTTACGTTTATCATTCACAAAATCCAACATTAGCTTCTTCATATGGAATTCTGGGGAAGACACCGCTGGTGCACAAGCCTAGCTAGTGCACTTATATGCATCATGCAACGGTGTATGATCATAGATTAATACTAGAGTACTCAGCCTCAGTATCAAGAAAACTGACAGCTAAAAAGTTAGCTAGACGAACAAATAATGAAGTTGCCCATTCGTACACTGCATATTTTTTGACTAATAATTGTTCATTGACATTTTAACACTACACTGCATGTGGAATACATAAAACTTGGAACTCATGTGCATGTGCATAATGACGTAAGTTTCAGGAGGAAAAACTTCAGTTATTGTAATATCATTAAAGATTTTCTAGATCATCCAACTAACGATATTAAAAGTATGTTATTGACATGAACTGAGAGAGAACTTTAGCTGTCTGTGAAAACCATGCATGCTTCTCTGATCTATGTTCTGATGGGGAGGCATGGATGAGATTCTGGGATGTTGCAGGAATTGCATGATCCCTGGAAAACAGTTCTAGTAACTCTAAACTCTTGTACATGTGCTTGACTGTTTTCAATGACAGAGTCTGCCCTACAAAAGTTTAAGACTATGTTATTACTGTACAGATAAGGCTTTCTAGTGTGAATTATAGTTTACGTAGCTAAATTGAGTTGTGTGAAAGTATGCCTACACGTAAATTTGTGCATCTTCACATGAATTATGGTGATCATTAATTAGAATTAATGTCACAAAAGAGTCAAAGGAAAGTAGCTATAGAGGCTGCTATGAAAACTGCTGGTGATGTTAGAGAAGCAGCACGTTTATATAATGTGCCAGTTAAGACACTTTGGTGCCAGTTCACTGGCCAAGTGGAATATTAGACTGTCATCCTGGTTCCCCTACAGTGCTTTCGAAAGAAGAAAGTGAGTTAGCACAATGCCTTATCTAAATGGCTGACATGGGTAAATCCTTTTGCTAATGAAACTACAGGGCAGTGGTTTCAAGGATTTACGTCTAGACATCCAGATCTTTCGATTTAAGCACTCCAGGCATTGTCATGCACAAGCAATTAGTGGTAATTAAGAAAGCATATCATTTTTTTTTTGGAAAGCTTGGTGCTTAATATGAAAATTCAATTTGTTTTTTAAACCCATTCGAATGTTTAACTTGGATGAAACTGGAGTAACAATAGTCACAAACAGCAGAAAGTTTTCTCAGGGTTAGGTCAACAACATTTTGCAGTATCACAAATGCAGCAAGGGGCCACATACATACAGTTGTCATGTGTTTATGCCGCAATATTTGTTCTGCCACCATGTTTAGTTTATCTGTGAAAGAATTAAGAGTGTACCAGAAAAATTACAAAAAGGAGCAGTTCCTGGTACTATGTTCTGTAACAGTGACAATGTCTCGATAAACTCAAGATATGAGTAGTTTAAGGAGCATACCTCCTGCACGACTAATTCTTCTGACACAAGATGGGCATGCTTTCTATTGAATTAGCTAAATCAAATGATGTACACATTTTGTCTTCCCGCCCATACACTTACTACTACCCCTTGATGTGGGTGAGTTTAAACATTCTTCTTCAACATACATACCTCTTAAAAAAACCTGATCACATTAACAGCTTATCCCAGTGCCTTCACTTCTAACAATATCATTGCTGGCTTTAGGATATTTCCTCTTAATCCAGATGTTATTGATGATAAGATGCTCTCTCCTTCTCTTGCTTTTAAGAAAACTGCCATTGAAAACTCCCTCTGATAATACCTCAAAAAAGTATAAAACCCAAAATCTCTAGCTTAATCAATATTGCAAATAGCATAGAGCATGCAAGAAATGGTTATGTAATGACACTAACTGAGGCCATAGCTTACTGACCATAAACTTTTCTATTGTCTGAAAGGGTAGGACAACACCCTCCTCTTGTCTTAGTCTTCGAAAGCACATCTTTAGGGCTGTCAGGAAGAGAGGAGTCGATCTCCTAGGACAAGTACACATATGTGGCTACATGATCTCTGTAGATTGTACCACCACTTGGAGTAATTTGAGATGGCACCAAATGTGTCTGTCTGTTCATTTCCTTGAGTGTGGAAGGATACAACAATGCCCTCCCCTTGTCTTAGTCTTTGGAACATAATTATATTCAGGGTCGTTGTGAAGAGAAGAGTCACCTAGGACAAGTAAACATACATGGATAGAGTGATCACATGTTCTCTGTAGATTTTACCACCATTTGGAGTGGTTTGAGAAGACACCAAACTTGTCTTGCTCTTCACAGTTTTTCCCTGAGTGAGAAAGGTATTACAACGCCCTCCTCTTGTCTTAGTCTTTGGGAGCACATCTTTATAGGGTCGTCATGAAAAGAGAAGTCAGAACCTGAGCGGACACATTTATGTAATAAGTATATGAGGCAGTGGAAGCCAAAACAATGTTAGAATGTTGGGTCGAGTTCTTCACTTTTTTGTATTATTTACTAGTTAGTACAATCCCTCTACTTGTAGTTTTGACCACATGTCTGTATGTAACACTTCTTTGTGGTCAGATTTTTGTGATTTTAGCTTAAGAAGCCACACTGTAGTACTACATGACTGTAAAGTGTATTTGCATGGAAAGAGCACGAGTAAGGAAAGCTGAGCAGTGGTGAGCATTTACTAGGTAAGAGAGCCATGTGTTCATTGCTTCGACTACCTCTGGTGAGTGTATTGCTAGCGCTATTGTTGGAGATAAAGATATCTTAGAGAAGATGTATCGAACCTTTATGGTACTTGTGAGGAATACCACCCTACTGCTGATGATGACACAAGACTCTGATGAATTATTTCATAGTAGTATTACATCAATGAGCCTTCCACCAGGATCTGCAGGTCCAGGACCTTGTGAATCTGGATGTTTCTGAGGCGGCAGAGTATAGGCTGAGATTGAACATGATATGTTCTTGAGGATAAAAAAAAGCAATGACTTAACAGCTGTGTACGCTTTTGCCTACTGCCTTGTCAAAAAGCATTTTGTTTTCTTCATCCTATTGGAGAATAATTCACTCTTTGTGCTCTGAGGAAGCAAATTATTGAAGTTGGACCATTACTGCGTGAGCATGGGTCTATGAAGTTGTAAGTGACACAGTAACATTCATCAAGAATTATGCATCTATATTTGGTCTCCCACAACCTGCTGCACTTAAAGGTAGGCCAAACAGACACCAACCTATCTCCCTTGTAAGAAAGAACCTACTTATCATTTTCATGCCGACAATTGTATAGGCCAAATTAAACTAATCCGTTTTGGCCTATTTCATATAGCGCACAATAATGATGAGATAACCTTATCCTTATCCTTTATGAGAGTTGGGCACACTCGGTGCATGGTGGATGCATGTCTTGGGCTTCCTATACATTACCAGAAATGTTCATTGTATGCTGGACATCAGCGTTTTTTGGCTTCTAACATTTACGGTACGCTACTCTACATATCTCTGGTTACAGTTGAAAGTGCTCTGTTTATACAGAAACGCATGCACCACAGCAAGCGGATATAAGTGGTATAAATATTGCCCTCAACACGTGTTGTGGTATCATTAGAGTCAGCTGTAGTATAGTGCTAACGAGACTCGTTAGTGCAGCGTTCTAATAGTGTATCACCGTCACTTACTGTCACACTACTATGGAAAGAGCAAAGCGTTTGTGTGCCAATCATTCTTCTGGATACTATCACCAGCTGAACAGCCTGAGCACAGCAGATTTTATTGAAACTCTGAACCAGAAGCCTGAGAGAGAGAACCATCTGAGGTTTACTGAGCCAGCTCCACATGAACCTGATGGAATCTTTCTCGTGGAAAGGGTGGTTTCCCAGAGAGAAGTAAGGTACTGATTTGTTTTACTTGTAGACAGTAAGACAATATTGCTATACATTATTTCAAGGTTTGCATGTACCATCTGCCACTTTATAAGGCAAGTGTATAATTTTTTAGGGAAAGAAACAGTACTGGGAAGGCTACAGCAAGGAGGATGCCTCATGGGTTGATTCAGCTGACATTACGGAAGCTGCAATTTCGTAAGTTTCCAACAGACACTATGGCATGACTATAACATAAATTTATGGTTATTCATTTTTTGTAGAACATTTGCTGACCCTTCCCTCCTAAGCGAGAACTTCAATGTTAGTGACTTTGTTGTTTGTGTTAAAAGTAGTCTCAGAGCTGGATGTATACGTAAGAATAACTTTAAATTAGATTTTCCTATTAGACTTAGGCACTCTATTACTTGGAACAATGAAAGCACCAAGGTGCATAAGCCTCGGCGCACTCAACTAGCATGCACAACTGTATGCGTGACCTATCCGCCCAGCACGGTCCACTGAGATGCTGTGTCAGCCTAGCAAATTCTAGCCTGATGCAATTAAGGATGTACTGAGCTGTGGTTAGCTTAGCTATAATATTTAAACCTCTGTTTGGAAATTCATTGAATATACTTTTGGTACTTGCAAATTGAATGCTCAGCTGTAGCTAGCTTAGGCTAAGCTGCCAGCAGTCAGCCTGACAGGCATTGATACAAAACACATAACTAACCTACTATGATGGATACTTCTACACAAATTATTATTTCATTATTTCAGTAGTCTAAGTTATGCTTTGTATACTTTTGCTTTTGTCTGATACAACTCGGATGTTCTTCAGTATCATAACTAAGTGTGTCTAGCAGGGCTTCGGTGTGCAACATATCTGCTGCAGCATCATGCTTATTGCTTGAGAAGTAATGACGCTTAGCATCATCATTGTTTTTCTCCACACCTATTATTATGCATGTATATGTGGTATTAATCACCGATTTTCATGGTGAAAAAACTGATTTACTTCTAGTTCACTTGCCTTGGCCTGAGAATTGCTTTATGTTGCCATACATAGACATTTGAATTGGCACATGTCGGAACAGAACATGCATATAGGGAGTAATGTGACACTTGTGGTGCCCTTCACACTTTGTCCCCAATGATAAATACAGCTGTATCCATTCTTTGATCTGTGTAGTGTTATTGTCAATGATAATTTGTACTTGAAGTTTGACTATACATGACATAACTTACTATTTAAGACAAACCAGCGAAGTGGGATTGACTTTTGATATAATGGAGTATATGGAACCAAAGTTCTGTATTTAAAAGGGGGGTAGCTCATTGATGTGCACATATAGTACAATAATATTTACAATGAAGAAGAGACCCCTAGGTTAATTGTGAATTAATAACTTACTGTCCATAGGCTGACAACTGAATTGCCAATATCTTCGTCAAGTAGTAATCTAAGTTTTGTTGGCAAATGTTGCACTAGTGTGCGTTTGTCTCGTCCTGTTAAAGGTGTCCAATCATGCACTTCACTTGGCCATCCCTTGTTTCGCACACATTGAATGTCAGCCCACATGATCGGACAGCTGCCACAAAGTTGTCTAAGTTGTTTGTAGCACCACCTCTCATCATTTTGATTTTCTCGTCTAACCTGACCATTTGTAAAATAAGATTACGTATGAGTATGTCGACAATCCTAAGTAAAAGATGTAGTTCGTCCACAACAATGTGGTCAGGTTCTATATGAAAGAGAGGTTCCCCCACAGACCCTAGTCGTTGTTTTGGTGGTCTAGATGATGGTAATTTAGCACAGTCACGCATTGTTTGTAGACTTCTTTCTTGTGCAGGATCGAGGTGCATTTGTGTTCCATCTACATAGTACAGCATTGTAAAATGTAAACACAGGATGGCACATGTCAAGCTCACATGCACCTTTACGTACCTATCTTCTTTTGAAATGTGGCACCACACACAACAGTATATAGATGTAGCAGAGTTCAACCCCATTACAAGTAGCAAAAACTATAATTGTGAATTGTACATGCATTGTGATCACGAGATGCCGGGAAATGTGCAGAATTGTGTGCAGGGCTCTCTGGAAATACCAGGAGAAGTACTTTCTCTACTGACTAGTTTTTCTACCAATGGTCTCCTCAAACCTGTGTGGACTTTCTCTAGTTACTCCCGTGGATACAGCTTGAAAATTCACTGGAATTCATACCAGTCAGCTCCTAATAATGCCCGCTCGTATCTGTCTGCCAGGGCTGTCCGCAGCAGGCAGAGAATGGATGCCTATCTGTCTAAAAAGGCTGCTCCTAAACCCCAGAATACTAGTTCTGGAATTAATTAGTGTGATGGAAATCCTCCACTATCAGTGCCTCCCTCTCAGCAGGATGTAGGTACTGGTCACAGCATAGATAATAGTCAAAGTCTTCAAAATATCAAAAGTGATGGAACTCCTCCTCTATCTTTCTCTGCTGTATTGTGTGCTCAAGAATCTCAAGAAACTAGCTCTAGTCTAGATCATCTCTCAAGTTCCGCTATGGATCATCGGCCAGCTGAGTTTAATGCTACATCTGCAGGCTCATTGACCATTGAGTCTGGTTGTCAGACCAGTTGTCAGACTGGCCAGTCAGATCACTCCTTGCATGATGTCTTAGAGTCACCTTTTTCCAGTCCTGTGGCAGCCAGAACTAGAAATAAGTGTGCTGTGAAGTTTGGCTCTATGTGTGATGATCAAGTTCTTACTGCTGGTGACTCTCAGACTGTTGATCCTGGATTCTCTTTTCCTCGACTTAAGCTTCCTAAGTTAGCTGTCACAAGGTACCATCAAGACTACTTCAGATGTGAGGACAAAGTTTCTGCTGATAGTGTGAAGTCCTGTATGGAATCTCAGTGGTCTGGTTTGGTTGGCCCTGGTAAGAAGGTTAAGGTGAAATTTAAGAATGAGTTTGTTGCTGGCCTGGTTGAGAAAGTTCTTTTTATCTCAAAGCTCTCTTCAACTTGTTCCTACTATTATGCCACTGCTAAGGTGGTTGTCTCTCTTCACGGCAATTCTTCAAGTTGTGAATATCAATTTAGAGATGTGATTTTATAGTCACTGTGTGTTATTATACTTAATTTTGTGTATGTGTGCATGTTCTGTTCCCCATCCCTTCTGGGCCTATTTTGGCCTGTACAATGAATGAATGAATGAATGAATTGTGATTGGTCACTAAATGTTATATACACATGTTTGCGTAATATATGTACTGGTTTTGAATGAGTCTAGTACAAACCTTGTAATCACCACCAAGAAAGAATTCAAGTCTGTATGACTGTCCTTCAATATTGATTTCTCCATCCTTGATTGTGGTATTGATATCAGAGATAAGAGGCTCAAATGCTGTTGAGATCACATCATACGATTCGCTACCTTTCAGAGCTGCAAATGTGTGGTTACCTAGGTGCAGATAACAAACATGTGGTCACTCTTTATGGTTATCACTGAATAGCATTAAGACCAATATTGGTGTAATTTAGTGCCACAGAACTGGTGCATGTGCTAACCTGGTCAAAGATAGTGATCTAAATGCGTGTATTTCTCTGCTTGAGTAGGCTTGCGGCAAATGCTTCGCTGAGGCTAAATTCCATAGATTTTGCAATACTAGACTAAGTATGGCAAGCCTTCTTCCAACTGTAATCGAAAATGAAGTTGTTGAAATGCCAACACTGTCACCACCTGAATCACCGGTAAAATCAAAGCTTGCTCAAGCTATTCTGAATCAGTAAGTGATTGAAATACTTTTCTAGAATCTATTCTAAGAAAAATTTTGTTATTGTTTACTGTATAACTATGTAGGCATGATCAAGAGTATGCAAATTTTCATGTTCGAGACTCTGAGTCTCAAACTGCAGCTGTTAAACTTGGCCATGATGACAAGTGTACACGTGAAGTTCAAACTGTTGGAGCTTCTCCTGCGCCCAAGGCACTGACTGCAACTACAACTACAACTGCAGACATCCGCAGTCTACAAATTACATCAGCTGTACTCAAATTAGTCACTTTACAGGTTGGGTTGTGTATAACACAATGCACTTACTGTACTGTATCCTTTCTCTATTTAGCAATCATCTTTCAAGAAGAAAGAACAAGAGTTTTGGAAAAACTGTACTTCATTTTGAATTGATGGCATTGATTGTGATATTGTCATTAGTACTAATTGTTTTGATTATTATTTCTATCATAAATGCTAGCCACTAACTGCAGTCAATACATCAATTTTGTTGTAACCACTTACCTGAACCTGATAGTACATTCTTGCAAGCGGGAAATGAAAATGATAATAGAATGAAGCTCGAAGTCTTGGAGAATTTGGCGCCATCACCACTAATCTTTATACGAATAGGCTTGTCACTGGGAAAAAGCTGTGGGTTCTGACGTTTCTGCATTTGTAACACAGACAGCATGCACATGACAATATAATAATACATTGATATGCTGTTTACCTCTCGTGATATAGCCTCCAAAAGGGTAGGCTTGAAAGCTCTGTATGCACCATCATATGGCTTGTTCACTCGGATGATCTCTAATGTGCTGTGGATGCTACTTCGGAGTTGTTTCACCCGATATGATCGCAAAAGAGATGGATATGTCATGCTTAACTCATGATAGAACTCGTCACTGACTCCAAACTTTTCCAGAAGAAAAAGTGTTTGCCGTAATTTATCATGGTCGATGTTGGGTGGAGACTGGACAATGGCTGTTGTTTCGCTCTGTCCATGGAGTGACAAAGAAATGATTGGTTGGTTATCATCCTGCGTCTTAACTGTGAGAGCTTGTGGCAACAATCCAATGACTCAGCAAACCATAGTGCTTGGTCTGTGACAGATGCAAACTTCTGCAACAAACGCTTCTTCTGCTTGCTGCCAACATAATGAAATTTTCCTCCCTTGTTCTTAAACAAAGACTGAGCATTTTCTAGTACATTTTCTTTTTCATGAGCATGCTTTGCCTGTAATACTTGCTTTTGCAGCCTTTGTAAGGTAATATCCTGCTTCAACTGCTTGAGATCAGTATTTGCCTCTCAAATTTTTTCTCTCCTTTCTACATCTTCATGCAAGAGCTACTTTTCTTTCATTAATGCTAATGATGAGAGTGTTTCTCCTTCATTTACCACAAATACACTGTCTTTAGAGAGAAAACTTTGATAAGCCCGGCCTTTGAGTTTAGAAGCTTGTGATTTTACACTGCAAGACTTGATGCGAAGTCTATTTTCAATGCGTTCACAGTTAGGATTTACACAGAGCACTCCAGCCGTAATGCTTTCATTCAAGAGTGAGATGTACGCTGTTCCAGCAGATTGCTTACTCCAATTGAACAGTAGTCTGTTTGGTACACACAAGGAGCAAACTGGCTTCTTTTCATTCAGCACACTTTTACCCAGATGTTTAGTACCTAGAGCTGCACTCTCTATTGTTACCTTAAGATCAGACTGTGAGAACAGCTCTGACATAACTTTCACTTGATTTCTTCAAGACTGTACAAGCTCATGCACTTTGAATGAATGAAATTTTAGCGTGAATTAGCAGATAATATATCTCTAAGTTTTGGCGGGATCTGTTGCTGGCATTGTCATGTCACAGCTGAGCATCATCAATACTAAACTTTTTCAGCAACAGGTAGTTTTGTTTACTACACTGTTCGCCACAGTGGTACGAATTTCCCGCGAAAACGTTTGTTAATGATATTCATGATTGAACTTAGAATATTTGGAGTTAAATTTTGTGATTTTATTTAAAGAATCATCCTATTTATGGAACAGCTTATCGTAATCACACACAGCTCTATATATGCTGGCAGCACAGATCATAAGTAAGCGTCATAGATGTAGACATTTCCAAAAAATTATAAATCAGTCGCAAAAAATAATACGGGCGTTTGCAGGAAAATTAAATTTGACGTTGACAGAATACTGATGAACCTAGTGGTAATACAGTCTATTATGGAACGAGTAAATCACCGGCGCTCAAGTCTAGCTGGATGAATTTGAAGATTCATCTTTTTCCGTCCAGACATACTTCAGTTTGTGATCTAGACTACCTGTGTGAAAGAAAGAAAGATTTTCTAGTATCATTCACAATAGTCAACATTACGCATGGAAACCTATCTATTTACGCGAATTTTTGTTAATGAAATTTTGATGTCCATGCATTTCTGGTAATGAGGTCCTCAGAATGTGATATCATTTTTTTTTTTTTAAAGACAACACTAGAACTTTCAGCTAAATGTAATTCTGCACAGTTTCTGCTTTCTTCTTCTATACCATACCAAGATATCAAGATTTTAAATCTGCTTGAAAACTTGGTATTATTTTGACAAAAATAAAGAGAATAGGCCTATTTCTAAATAATGCACACCTAATTATATGTGCATATTGATTATTTCTCATTAATGAACAATGAATACCCTAGTTTTGAGGCAAATCTAATATTTTGTGGCCAAGCCCTATTTACACACACCCTCTAATGCAAATTTAAAACAAATTGGTTTGTGTGTAAACGCTCTTGATGCGGCTTTAAAGCACATTGCACAATCCCCATTTGGCAGGTGGATTGATTGAGCACATTGCGTGTAGACAGCTGTAACCGCATTAAAGCACATTAAAGCAGCTGGCTTGTCAATAGCAAGAAAACCCAAATACTCAAGATGGAAAGAAAGAGGGAAGTGGAAAAATTAATGCATGGAATGATGAAGAAGCAAATTTAGTATTTAATTAGTATTTGGGGGACATTACAACAACTGTTTAAAAAAATATACATGAAGATAGCCAGAGAGATGAAGAAAAGGCATGAAATGAGTTTTAGATACAAAATAAAACAAAAGTACACGAAAGTGAAAGATGAAAACTACCTGACAGCACAGGGGAGAGCTCCTATTCTAAACTAGATCAGATTTTGGGTCATCAACCAGCACCATCTCTCATGGAAGACAACGAAAGTGAAAAAGTTAATGGTATGTAATGCAATGTCGTAGAATCATATCTCAAAAATTATCTAATGTGCTTTCTCTTCAGATGAAAAGTCAAGTGATTCAGAACATTCTGACCGTGAACACAACTCTGAAAATGACAATAGTAGTATTTCAAGTAAGAACAGTTTTTTCTGTCAATGTGTGTGTGTGTGTGTGTGTAGAGGGAAGACAACAAACACACACACACACACACACACACACACAAAGTCCCAGATGTACATGAAGCACATGAAGCTGAAGGTCAAAGTCTTCGATTATCGAGCATACGACGACGAGCCAAAAAATATCAGCAGAGCTGACCTACACACAAATGTGGGCTTGCTCCGGCTCGCCCAATAAGGTGGTTCAATTACACTCTGCAGTTCAATTTTTTCAAGAGGTTACTAACTATAGTACTTGAATAGTTAGGTGACAACATACTGACTCTTTCAGTGGTTCCAAAGACAAATCTTGTTGCAATGGGTGAATATAGATTTTAGCAATGATGCATATATGAACTCCTGCTTTGAGGTATGATACAGAATAACCAGACTCAGGAGACACTATAACATTAAGTTACTTCCTTCCTTCAGGAACTCGCAATAGCTCAAAACCTCCACAGCCTGACAACTTTGGAAAGCTAGTTCCTGATATAATATATCCTTATAGCACTTAGTGTTACAGCCAGGCCAGCAATCTGTAGCTCTGCCCTTTCATTCCCATCAGGAATAGCATCTTGGTTTGCGCTTGCAAGACACACAAATGTATGAGTCCAAGTTGGTATTTTTTTTTCTTCTTCTTTCCTTTAGTTAATAATGATGCTGTATTCTTTCTCTTCTTTTACCAACAGAACTTGCTGGGCTCCCATTAAACAGAGAAGAGAGAGTGGATTTCCTCTGGCTGACAAGTGAGCTGAGCTAGCAGAGACTCGAACAGATTGATTTACAGTGTTTCCAATCAAATTAAATTGGCCAGCTAAGACTAAAGATGGCAGTTGCTGCTGTGAAGGCCGATTATGCTCTAAAGCACTACTTGTGGTAGTAGAGGGATAGTTAGTCTATATATGTATGAGTTTAGTTTGGAAAAGAAAGCCAAAGATGCTCGGAAATCTATTGATCTTCGAACCCTCCAACTTTTGCACAAAATTNAAGCTACTATTTAGCTCTTTCTCTTTCTAATGAGCCCCCAAACATGGCCTAAAAACATCGCTAAAGTAACAAACACAAACATGCCAAACCTCCAATTTTCTCCATCTTCTTCTTCTTTTTCTTCTTCTTCTTCTTCTTCTTCTTCTTCTATCTTGGCTCAACTTTTCTCAGAGACTATCCACTTTTAGAAGCTGATTCTTGGCCGCCATTAGTTTCTACACTCTTTCATTAGCTTCTAGAACATTCGAATTGACGACCCTTTCCACACACAAAAGTGTGCGTTATTTGGAATTAAATGCACTGAAGTTGCTTGGAACTATTTTGTGATACCTGGTTGCTCTTCTTAAGAGATGAATCAGGACTTTGATTATCATAACATATAGAAAGACAAGTAAATCTTATGATACAGCTCCTGCCTCCAAATGACTGAGATGTGTGTTTCACTTCAGTATCAAGCAGGCTACACACTTTCTGACTTTGAACTTGTCACTGACCGTCTTTAAGTACCAGCTCAGCCGCTGGCTGGCTTGCCAGACTATACTAGCTCAGTAGCTAGCTACACGCACCAACTCAAATGTAATTTGTAGAAATATGGAAAAATGAGAACAAGTAAAAAAAAAACATTGGAAATGTAACAGGAATGGCAAAATCGTAAAAGAACGCAAACAAGATGGAATGGCTGTTATTTAGTGTGTAATTTTTCCTGTGGGCAAAATAAGAGAATCAATAAGGAGATTGTTAAATGCAGCCCATACAGGAAGAATTCTGCACACACTCTAACAGCCTGCGTTCTTTTTACGATTTTGCCATTCCTGTGTCTCATTACATTTCCAATGTTTTTTTTTTACTTGTATATGTATGAGTTTAGTTTGGAAGCTGCTCAAAGCCAAGGAAAAAGAAAGCCAAAGACGCTCGGAAATCTATTGATCTTCGAACCCTCCAACTTTTGCACAAAATTTTCCAGGGCCATGCTAGTATAAGCAGTCATAGGTAATAGATAGGTAGTGTAACACAATAGTTTGTCTTATTTGAAACAAACATTATGCTAGAGCTGCAAAATAAGTGTCAATCATACAATACTAAAATTTAAATTTTAATTCAGTATTTCAAACACGTGCTCATGTCCTGTAATTACAGGCTGTAAAGGGTTAAATTATCTGGACAAAATGAAGAACTAACCTACTCAAAGGCTTGCTGGATGAAATTAATTTTTGTCATAATATTTAATGCTAAGGGGTGTGGTTTCCTGTTTGTCAGTTATTTAGGGATAGAAATTGTACTAAGTTGGCCGTTTGGGCCAAATGAACTGTCCGTTATCCGGAATAGAGAGGGTCCGCTCTCAGAGGTTAGTTTGTATTAGAACATGAGTCCGTGCCAAAGATATAGAGTTGTCCGTTGCTGGGAGTGTTCGTTATGGGATGTTCCACTGTACCCATCTCCACTCCAACTAATCAGCCCAGATAGTCTTCCTTACCTAACTTCACTGCAGGTTTGAAGCTCATAGCTCAAAAGCTATAGCTATTAAATAAATAATGCGAAATATCGTAGATTACGCAATTATTGAATACGCGCTGGGGATAAAAGTTAATGCTCGCTGTTTCCAATTAATGCCCACTACACGTGTTTCAGAGTGAGAGTGCCGTTTACTTCTCCATACAAGGTGAGTGAGTGACTGAGTGACTAAATGACTGAGTGTCCGAGTGAGTGGGTGGGTTAGTAACCCTTTACTGCCGGTATTTAGAGGACGTGAGCACATGTTAAAATACTGACTTCAAATTTTAATGTAATTATTAACACTGATTTTCTAGCTCTATCGCAATGGAAACGCGAAGCAAGCTTTGCCTGAAGCACAGGACCTGCCAGGAAGTAGTGATCTCCGGGCTTCTTGGCAAGGAATGTCTACCGCAGGTCGACATTATTGAGATCCCCGGTAAGTGACGCGCCGTGGTGGCTGCCGAGGCGATTGAAAAGAACGAATATGTCTGCGAGTACTAGTTCACTCCAGGAAAGAGAGGGAAGAGCATGAGCAGGAGTATGCCATCAACCAAGAGCCCTGCATGATCCTGGAGGTTAGGTCTAGGTGTACCTAGATGCCACCCGGGCCTCCTCAACACTAGGCCGCCTAATGAACCACACTCCAAGCAGAGAGGCCACAGTAAGGCCTTTCAAGGCCTTGCTTGTAGACAAGAAATGGCGGGTGGGATTCCTCACCAATCGACAAGTGTCGATTGGTGAGGAACTTAGGTGGGACTATGGGTGCTCTCCAGACGGCCGGGAGTGGCTGTACAAGAGGTCCAGGAAGAGCACCTGTATTACCTTGCGTAAGTTGTTCTGTTTGCTTTAATTAAGTGTAATATTATTATCTACAATAATGTGCAGCTAGAGAGCCCTCCTCCTCCTTCGCCCCTCACTTCACAAGTAAGGAGCAGAGTATGTTTTAATAAATGGATTTATCATAATTTTATCTCAATTTTTGGATAATTCCAGCTCAAACTCGATGTAAGTTACCCCATTTCCGTTTGTTATTTTGATATCTATAATTATTTATATATGCACACAATAATGTGAAGCTCAAAAGCCCTCCTCCTCCTCCTCCTCCTCCTCCCCCCTCGCTTGACAAGTGAGCATGATCAGGAGCAGGGTAGGTTTTCATTAATGGATTTTATAAAAATTTTATCTCAATTTTTTGATAATTATTTACAATAATGTGCAGCTGGAGATACCTCTTCCTCCTCCACCCCTCGCTTCACAGGTAAGGAGCAGGGTACGTTTGTATCATAATTTTATCTCAATTTTTGATATTTCCAGCTCGAACTTGATGTTAGTTACCCCATTTACGTTTGTTATTTTGATATCTATATTTATATATGCACACAATAATGTGAAGCTCAAAAGCCCTCCGACTCCTCCTCCTCCTCCCCCCTCACTTGACAAGTGAGCATGATCAGGAGCAGGGTACGTTTTCATTAATAGATTTCATAAAAAATTTATCTCAATTTTTGATAATATTATCTACAATAATGTGCAGCTGGAGAGACCTCTTCCTCCTCCGCCCCTCGCTTCACAGGTAAGGAGCAGGGTACGTTTTAATAAATAGATTTTATCATAATTTTATCTCAATTTTTTCATAATTCCAGCTCAAGCTCTTCCTCTCCCCCTTTCTTCACAAATAAGCAGTGTAGGGTTTCATAAATGGGTTTTATCTCTCGATGTAAGTTACCCAATTTCCGTTTGTTAATTTGACATCTATAGCACACAACTTGTCTTCCTCCTCCTCCTCAAAATCAGATTGTGGAAGTAAGTATACAAATCAATTTTACAAACTTGGATGCCTGCGTGAATTGGATACTTCTTTTTTTTTTTCTACTCCTAGCCGCACAGATGCAAAGACCCGGGGCAGTGACGAACGCGACCCTCAGCGAGTTTAAGAGAGGGAAACTGGAGGACGGCAACCTGATTCTCAGTGTACACCATCACAAAACGGGCGCACTGGGCTCCGCCCGGCTCGTCTTTGATCCTGAGCAAAGAGAAAACCTTCAAAAGTACGTCGACTTTGTAAGGCCCGACCAGGTGGGGTGCAGGGAGGTCAAGGAGCTCTTTGTGAGGGAGGGTGGGCAGCCAGTGACGAACGTAAGCCAGCTGATGAAGGCAATGGGGAAGAGATTCGGCTTCGACCCCATCACCGCCACAAAGAATCGTAAAAAGATCGCCACCGTCGCCGCCCTCAACCTCGGCCAGCCTGAAACGGCTTTAATATCTAGCCAAATAAACCATTCGGTGGCTGTGGAAGAGAGCCACTACAGGGCCATCAAGGGGCCGGCTCACGCTAGCTTGGCCTTCCAACACCTGAAGGCCCTTAGGAATAGAGGAGCCGGCCCCCGCCGCCACCTCCCCAGGAGAGGGAGAGGGGAAGGGGAAGGGGAAGGAGAAGGAGAAGGAGAAGGAGAAGGAGGAGGAGGAGGGGAAGAAGCTAGCAATGCAACCGTTCTCTCAAGAGGAGGCACTTCTCATCAAGACGCACTTTGCGTCTTTCATCAAGGACAACACGGCTCCGTCCCTCTACGAGTGCCAGCAATTTCTGCTGACAGACGAGGCCAGGGCAACGATAGAGGGACGGAGTGTCCAGGACGAGGTCCAGACGTTCAGGAAGGCCAAGAAGAAGTGAGTGCCCTGCCCTGTGCCCAACTCAACTCTCCTGTATCGCTGTCGTATATTATCTTATCGCCTTATATATAGTGTAGTAGACTGACTCTGTTGTATTGTGTTCACCTTTTGTCGTACCTTATCTTATTTTAGCGTAGAAGACTCTTACAACTCAACTCTCCTGTATCGCTGTCGTATATCATCTTATCGCCTTATATATAGTGTAGTGGACTGACTCTGTTGTATTGTGTTCAATTTTTGTCGTACCTTATCTTATTTTAGCGTAGTAGACTCTACTGCATTGCTTTCAATGTAAGCTCATGTCGTATTGTATATAATAGCGTAGTAGTGTTGCCCTCTTACATATATTGTCTCTCTCTCCCCTCCCAAATGTTTATCCTATCATTGTCCTGATCAACCCGTTGATCACAGTCACGCTGACGTGTTAACCGATTATACAGAGGTTGACGCGCGTTCACTAAATATCTGAGCGTCTTTGGATGTCTTTCTCCTTGGCTTTGCGCAGCTTCCAAACTAAACTCACAAATATGTAGACCAACTACTATCCCTTCACTGCCACAAGTAGCGTTAAGCTTCTAATCCTAGAGACTACAGAGAAAACGAGAAAAGAAAAGTTATCGTCGGGATCGCCGCGATCGTCACCTCTCGTGGTTCATGCATGACTTCCTAACGCCACACCTACTTATGGGTTGCAACTCAAACTTAGTATTTTACTAGGAAAGTACTTTACCTAAATGCACACCGAGTTTAAAGTTCACTGCTATTGCACGTTGGCGCACGCCAAAGGTGCAATGACGAGTACACTCGTATTTTGCGAGCTTGCAATAAGTGGCGAGTATACCCGTCATTCAGCCATAAAGGGGCGCATGCAGTGAATAATTGCTCTCTCAAATGTGAAAACTAAACAAAAATTTTAAAATGCACATGCGGACCGTAATTTCACCCTCAGACCTATCCCCATTTCAATGTCACAGCTTGGTAGCTCAAAATAAGTACCGCATGTCGTCACTGTCGTCAATAAGTATTGCACAGTCCCTCGCGGGAGCGCCGGGGATGTTCGGACACCCCGAGGGATGCAAAAAGGGACACATGGGAAAGCCCTAGGATCAGCGTGTGTTCTCTGTGTTTGCTCAGTGTACTGATCGAGTAGAGGTTCAAAAGGTAACCAATCAAACTCTGTATACATTTTAACGTATTATAGATGCCAAAAGAAACTAAAATACATTGCTATGTGTAAATTATATGAATTTAAATATCTGTGATTAACTGTCCTAAAAAATAAATGTATATAAAAATAATTATGTGTTGCAAGTTGAAAATATACCAGAACAAGTTTGTGTAGCATAAATATAAGTTATTGATTAATACTATGTCCAAGTAGCCTCGTTCCCAGGCCTTCTGCGTGCTGCATGCTAGTATTGATTTATTAAATTGACGATCTTTACCATTTTCATAATTTTTTAGCACGCAGAAGGCCTGGTGAACGAAATCACGTGAATGACATCAGAAAACTTGTAGCGTAGGCGGCCTAACCGCAAGCAAGACTTGAAGATTTTTTCTTGTGCACAAGCCCGCGAGGCAAGACAAAAAAAACAGTTTTTTTGAGTAGCACAGCACTACGCTAGGCAATACCTACCAAAATGTCTCAAAGCAGCAAGAAAGTTTGAGCAAAAAGAAGCGATGTCTGGACACATATAATAATGTGGACATATCACTCATATCTAAGGTCAAACTAGGTCCAAATTTATGCTTACTTGGCTGTTTTGTCTGGTCTTGATCTTTTGACTTCTGTCATCTGGCCTTCAAGCTCAGATTGGCTGCGCTTGTAGTCTAGCTCCAGGTCAAAGCGCTAGCGTGCCGCATGGCTCACAAAAAATTATTCACAAACTGATGATGTCATATGCAAAATACGTGCGCGCGCGTGGGCAGTCTAAGCAGTCCTGCCCACGCGCAAAATCACTTGTCTACCATGCGTCTACCCTCGTTTCCCAGGCCCTCTGCGTGCTTAAATAAAATCATCTGGTAAGGATCGTCAACGTAATAAATCAACAATAGTAGCACGCAGAGGGCCTGGGGACGAGGCTAATGTCCAAGTCTAGTATGCGTAGGTTGTGCAGAAATAGATCCTGCTCAACTAGAGTGAGTGGCATTCACGTTTCCCGAGTCATCATCCTCCATAGCATCAACCTCATAGTCACTACTATCAGATTCTGTGTCTGAATCAGAGTCAGATGTTACAGTTTCCTCGTGTGTGGTTGCCATAGTGTTTTCGCAATGTAGACACTGACAGCCTTCTGTGCAAAAATTTCTCCTTTTTTTGCATTTGCACTGCTGGCTCCTACATCTTGTCTTCTTGCATTTGCAGCCCTCCAATAGAAGGGCTACCCGGTTCCGAACTGAATCCAAGTTACTGTCAGTGTCCCACATGACACATAGGTTATCGTTACACATCTTCCACCCAAAGTTTATCAGGGGTTGTAGCACCATATGACTGTTTGTAGCTTGTTGCCACATGTCAATAAACCAGCATATTCTCTTCCAATGGAGTGTTAGTGCTTCATTCGATGGTATCATCTCATTTTCGTAAACAATTCTGTCCCAGATACTCTGTCTGATGTCATCAATCCACTTGGTATGATGTTCAAGTGGTGTTATGCTCTTATTGGTGAACTTTCTGAAGTGAGCTACTGGTGTACTGAAGTCAAAAGCAGTAATATGTTTCTTGAAGTATATCACTCCTATAAGTCGGAAAAAAGCTAATAATAATCCTTTCTTATAATTATGAGTCATCAGCAATGTTTGTATCTGCTAGTGTTCCCTGTGTAAGCTCATCGTCTTCTCCCGTAATAAATGGTGCATATTGGTACAGAGCCTTAAGAAAGGTAGCTTTACCAATTTGACTGAAAAATGATATAATTATAATCACACCTGACAATACAAACATATCATGTATGACGTTTGGAAGAATGTCAGGATTTATGGCTGCTAGGTCTGGATCATTGGATCAACAAGATTGGAGAGGTTCAATATTTTAATGTGAGGGGAATTGTGTTTGTTAATTTGAATTACTACCTTTTCTTGTACACATTTTAATGGCATACCAACGTGATATACATCTGTGTCACAAGACACCAACAAGACTCTCTTACATTCTGTGTTACTCGCATGTAGCCAAATGCGTGTATCTGTTTCCTCTCCATTACTCAGAAATCGAGGGTCAGGTTGCACTGTGCTGTTTCCTCTGACGTACCAAGCAATTTCATTGTCTTCCGCTCGTGCGGATAAATCCGTCTACCGTTAAAGAGTTAATTTTTTTTTTTTTTTAAATTTTTAAGTGCCCCTTCGGGTTTACCACAATTGTGGCTAACGAGGGCATGCAAATAGCCTAGGGCTAATGAACGCAGGTCCCCCGGGACCGACGGCTTTACATCCCCTCCGAAGGATGCGGTGAAATTCACCTCCTCATTTTTTGGGGTAGAGTTGAGTTAACTCCTAGGCATAGCTTGAAAGAGAAAATGGGAAACAAATACCTGTGGCACTGGAGGGACTCAAACCGCCTACCCATGGGGGCTGGGAGTCCGAGTCAATGGTGAACAAGCCACCAGGCCACTTTGCTATCCAAATAGTCAAGCCCTTGATAGTGAGATGCTTAGTATCATCTAAGACATTTCTGTGCCTACTTGCTAGGTCATAAATGTGTTATTTACACTGACCATGCACTACAAGTGTTTGTGGAGTGACATCATGACATGCTTACAGTGAGTATAGTGACAGGTTCATACCGCATACCGGGTGAATGTCGATGACTATTGTTCAAAGCTTTATCTGATCCCTTGGCCCAGCTAGATGGAGTTATGATTCTGATGCCCCGTGAACACATTTCAAAAGATCGTAAGCTGCTGCTTCTGTATACTATGTATACTGAATTGTGGGTGTACGTAACCTGAGAGATATACCAGTTGATTGACCATAAGTGAATTCTAGAGGGCAATAATCTGTCTCCCTAAAGTCTTACCTTGGACCAAAGACACCCAAGCGTAAAAGAACTTGTTGCTTTCTGTATAGGCTTTGTTGTTAGATACTTAGGTTGTTTTTGTAGCTGAAACAATGTGCATGCCCTTGGGGGAGAATTATGGCAAAACTCTAATTCAGTAGTACTATGCTTAGTGATGATATAATGTAATGTAATTAAAATTATTCAAACAAGTAAGATTGTGTTTGTATCTTTGTATCCTCGCATTGAGCTTTTAAGTCACAATCAAGTGCCTGGACAAAATAAATATTACCAAAATTTAATTGTAAATGACAAATCTTTGCCAGAGAGAGATCTGCATGTCAAAAATACTATATATATCTTCTGAAAGCAAAAATTAAAATTTGACCAATCAGATTACAGTTTTAATACTGATTACCATATTAGGCAATGACTCCACAAAGTGAGAAAATAAGCGAGTCTGATATGTTATTTTCCTACAATAATTTCCATTTGTTTGTGTCTGCATTTTACGAAGATGCAAAAGTAGCACTTCTGCAGTGGAGAAGCAATGGTCTAGAAAGTGCCAGCAAATGTCAAAGTTGCTTCAATGGTTGCACCAAGTATGAGCATTTTTAACTTCAAGATGAAGACACTTGGTCAAGTGCTCGATTGTCAGACCCAGAGTCTGCTATGGAATATTACTGAGAATCCAGAGCCTCTTAGAGATCGAGAGATGCCAGAGCCCTTTCCTTCTAGAGATGCCAGAGCCTCTCAGAGAGAATCTTGAGATCAAAAGATGCCAGAGCCTCCTAGAAGGATGTCAGAGCCTCTCAGAGATTGATAGATGCCAGAGTCTCCTAGAAATGCCATAGCCTCTTAGAGTACAAGAGACTACTGTTGAAACTTGTGTGCTCATGTCATAGAGTTCACTAATGAACGAGCACAGGAGATCTTTGATGAGTGGATCCTATCTTTAAGACTAGATCAATGTCGCATGCTATACGTTTTTTGAGGTGCATCTTTTAAGTTCATTTCTTGCCTTATTTTATATAAGAACCACAGCCAAGCTTTGATGAGAAAACAGTGAGAAAGTACACAAATGACTTCTTCACAAACAAAAGCTCACTCACAGAGTCTTGTTGAGGAAAGGAAATGCATGTGTGTACCACAATGAAGATGTGAACAACAGGAAGGCTGAGTGAGAGAGAATGCATTCAAAAAAGGTGAGCCAAATATGACATTCTGTGAGTATATAAACAACACTCTACTACCATCGTCACATTTCCCACCCTTTTTTCCCCTACTCAGTTTTTCTTGGAACCACCATCTGTTGGCTAGGATTTAAGCCAAGAAGGGAGTGTACATCGATGGATACAAGAATGTATCTGAAGAGAATGAAGAAGCTTTGCACATCACAATGTCCCCTTCCACAGTGTTCTGACAAAGAACCTACAGTGAGGGATATGTGAGACGAAGAGAAGACACTCGTCGTAATTCACCACGATGAATCGATTTACAACACTAAAGACAGTCAGACTTGGATGTGGGGAGAACAAGAGCATCCTGAAATTCTAAATAAAACTAAAGGGAGTAGTGTAATTGTGTCAGTTTTAAGAACACCATGGCTAGCTGAAACCAACAGATAAACAGTACACAGTTGCAAAAGTAAAGTATCCTACATTGCTGAATTGGCTCAAATCTTGTTTGAGTATGGTGTCAAAAAAGGTGGGTATTGGACTAGTGAGAAGTTTATGGCTCAAGTAAAGCAATGCTTGTAGCATTGTTGAGTCAATAATGACCCAATGAAACATACAATTGTCTTCGTATTTGAAGAGAGCAGCTGTCACAAGAAATTCAGTTTGAACAAAAACAGACAAATGAAATGAGAACTTGCATATCATGATGATTTCTGAATTAAAAAACTATTTTGGAACTTAATGTTACTTTGAGAGTTGTGGCTAGATTGTTGGACTTATGTTATGGCATGTTTGATAAAGGGGCCTATTGGATTAAGATTTCAGATAAACACTTGCTAGACATGAGAACCATCTCGTTGCAGCGACCAAAATTAATGAGTTTGTCACTTGATTTGAGAACTGAATACAAGCTATCAATTTGGGTTTTGACTGCAAATCACAACAAATAGTCAAAAAGTCATTGAATTTGAATCATAGCATTGTGTGGCAAGCAAACTTTTGGCCACTAATCATCGAGAGAGCTCCGAATTTTATACAGCTAGTTAGATTCCAGATTCCATTCTTGCTGATCACCTTTGATACTCCAAGACCATATAGAATGAGTTGGTAAGCGTAATAAGCGATCAAAGTGATATCATAAATGATGTTAAGAGAACTAGTTTTTTTCTGTGTTTGCTAATGTGGTGACTGATGCTACTAACAAAGTTACAGTATGTTCTTGACAGTGATATTAAGGAATTCTTTGTCGAATTTGTGGTGGTGGTGAGAATAACTGATGAGGTGGTTGCAAACACGCAAGCTTTCTTCACCTGACATACGTTTCATCTAAATTGACAAGTGCAGATGTTGCCAGGAAATTGTTCGACCTCGTATCTCAATGCAATGTTTGTGCAGGCCATCCTGATGACCATTTTATTGAAATGCTAAAAGCTAAGCATGGAAAAAACTTACTCTAAAAGTGGCAATACAGTAGCTAAGATGATGACAGATTCTCTGTGTATTTGAATGGAAAAACATACATACAAACAGTACGTTCATCTTTATGTCAAATACTGTCACATGGGCAAAAATGTTCACTTATAGAGCACAATTAAGAGCAATGTATCATAGGTGGAAAAAAATTCACTCTATCTCTCCATCAAAACGAGCATCAAACTTCTAGTCGTACACCATTCACTAATTTAAAAACATCAGAGAGACGTAAGAGATATTCTTTGTTGAGAGCACGTACTATTTCAGCTGAAAGGAAAGTTAAAACACTCACACAGAGATTAGACGAGTCAATCAAGCATCCTGGAGTTGCTGTACAAAGTGATCTCCATTCTCAAACAATGCAAGATAAAAAGGAAGAAATTGAAAAACAATATGCAAAAGGCACATTCCAGCGACTTTTTGGGGACCAACAAATGCAAGCTGTATCATCAAAAACAGCAAATCAAGTTAGATGGCACCCTATGATGATTCGTTGGTGCTTATATTTAAAATTTTTGTCATCGTCAGCTTGTCATGCAATGATAAGCAGTGGATTTATCACTTTACCATCTGAACGTGCCCTACGTGACTATACCAGGTGGATCGAAAGTGATACTGGTTGTCAACCAAAGGTTACGCAACTACTTGATGAGCTAGACAAAGTGAAACTACCAGATCATCTCAAAAAACATGTCACAGTTGTATTTGATGAAGTGAAAATAAAAGAAGGGATTGTATATAATAAACACAATTGTAGTATTCGAGGTTTTGTTAAAATGGGTTATGTAAACTGTCAGCTTCAACAATTTGAACAGTCTCTTGAAAAAAAAAAGATTACATAAGTGACAGAGTTGCAAAACACATGTTGGTGTTTATGGTGAGGGGCATTTTCGCATCAGTTGATTTTCCATATGCCCAGTACGCTACCAGGGACATATTAGGTGATCTTTTGTATCCAATTGTATGGGAAGTAGTTCAACATTTAGAATGTGCTGGTCTTCAAGTACATGCTCCTACCTGTGACAAGACTTCTCCAAATTGTAAACTTCACCAGAAAAACATGGAGTTAACTTACAGAACTATCAACCCATATAGTGCAGGCACAAGGTTCATTTACTTCGTCAAAAATGTGCCTCATCTTATAAAAACTATACGTAACTCGTTTTCAAATTCATTTGCTCACAAAAACACTCATGCTCTTTGGGTATGTGCATGTGCACACACACACACACACACACACACACACACACACACTCCACACACACACACCACACCACACATCTCTCCACCCCATGCACATACTCATTTATATGTAGATTAACAACAAACACATTTCTTGGACACACATACTTGATGTGTACAATAGATCTGGATCTGATTCAGGTCTGTCATTGGTACCTAATTAAATTTTAAAAAGATAACATCTCTTCTTGACATCATACAGTTGTATGCGGGTTGCACAGGTATATTGTGACATTGGTTATGTTTCATGTGCTTTTGTATTATGTAACTATAGTACATATGTGACCGAATTTTGGAAAACTGACCACTTCGAGCAATCCGTGAATTTTGAGATAGCGATCGCATTGTAATCTACGTCATTGCAGCTAGCTATTCTCCAAATTTGAAGCGGCTAGGCACTATAGTTTTGGAGATATGAGCTCAAATATACCGACAGTTCATTCTAATTTTACTCGCTAAAATTGTAATCGAATACGTTGCTATATAAGTGCGAGTACACGAAATCCGTATACTATCCGTGTTACAACAAATTTATGTTTGTGGTACAATTTTCATGTAGTATCAGAATATGCATGAAGTTAGTTGTAGCGCTAGTTAAAACTTACTTAAGGAGCCTTTTCAAAGACACAGAAGACCAGGGAGCCTTCCAGGAGGATTCACCAGCGAGGTAAGTAAGTCTATTAAGTAGAATAATATAGTGGGTGGGCTGTAACTAGAATAACTAGGCTATAAATGGTGCAGAAATAAGCGCCCAATAATAAATGCATTCATTCATTATCATGCACAGATAAACAGCTCCTGGCTTAGCCCAGCAATTCTGCAACACTGTAGGCTGTCTTCTGATCATCTGCAAGAGATTTCTTTCTGCCAGAAGTGTTTAGTTCTTGAACAATGTATTGTTTTTTGTTGCAAATTAAATATGGATTTTTACAATGAGATGCATAGCGGCAGCTGCATCATGTACTTTATCAGAATAATTAATCAATGAACATGGCAACACATCCCGTGTACTAACGGGAGAGAAGCTAGCCATGGCTGGCATAGCTGCATTCAAATGCTCATATCTCGAAGCAGCGCCACCCGTAAAATCACGTCTGCAGCTCACCAAGGTATGCCCCTCCCATTTGGTGTAAAAAAATTTTTTGCGCGTGCGTCGCGTATTACGCTAAAACTGCTGATTACTACAAAAAAAGTTTTGCTCGAAGTGGTTGGTTTTCCAAAATTCGGTCACATATTATGATAAACGTGCTTAATATTTAGGTTTTGAGCTCCTCTGTTGGGTCTGTACTAGAATACTACAAAGATGAAAGTACAACTGAAACAGTGCGCTTTGTGCGTACGTTTGACCTGTTTTTTGATTGTTTTAATACTCGTCACCCAAAGGAAGGGCTACGTAAGAGAAAGCCAGATCTATTTCCTTATCAACAGATATTCGATTCAAGGTAGTATAATGTGTGTACTGTATAGCTAGAAATTTTCAAGGAATAAAATTTTGGCAGAAAGGCGATCACCTCGAAAATTTCTAGCTGTCACATCTAATATTCATGCTACTACCAAGTATGGATACCTCCCCTCTTCTTGGTACACCACAATCATTAATTTTTGTGCTGCAACAAACAGCACATTTTTGGACCATTTACATAGATGAGCAGCACTAAAAGAATATTTGGATGTAAACAATTGAGCAAGGATGTTGTACTGTCTGATGTTTACCATACGTAAAGATGGATTCAAACATTAGTGAGCTAATTTTACTTCATGGTATTACACATCACATAAATACCTGTGTACAGTCATACCATTTGCTTAGTCATACATCTAGCTATACCTATAGCCACTTTTTGCTAAAACATAAAAAAATTTAATGTACAACCATAGAGTATGGTACAATTATTTAACGCTTAAGTTAAGGGTTGGTGATGCTTAGTACTACGTTAATTCTAAATATTGTATATAAATGTAGAGTACGTACTTGCAGAGTCTATAGCAATTTGCTGCTTTGTACTAATTTTTATTGTTGGTTATTTTCTTTGTCAAGCAGTATCTTCAAGTACAGTAGACATTATGGGAGGCAATTAACAGTTGAAGTTATTTTATTTTGAGTGATTCCCTTCAAGAGATGTCTGCTGTAGTTTGGGGTATTGAATGCTAGTAACTTGTTTTCTTGTGAATACACATGCATGCATGTATATAGGTGAACTGTTCAGTTTAAAGAATGTCAATATCACATAATGGTTTGAGATTATGCTAATATATATGACATTTACACAACTAACTTCTGTATTCACAACTGGTTGTTTTAAATTATAGGTTAATATTTGCCTCCTTCATGACTCCCAATAGTACATCTATATGTATACCTTCACATTAATAAAATAGATATATATTGCTTTCTTGTTCAACAGTTCAACTTGTTTGGGGTTGAGTTAGAGAGTTTGAGGGTTTGGGATCAGTACACAAAGAGGCAATTCTATCAAACTCCCTTAACTCTCCTGAATTGATCACCTCCCACTGTATGTGAAAGCCACTACTTGACAATTACAACAAAATTACTTTTCATATGTCTAAATAAGCATAACATATTATTTATTATAGTGGACATTTTTTGGATTTACTCTTTTCGGTTTGTATGTCATATCTCAAGTTTACTCCAACATGCCCGTGAATCACCCAAACAATGCTCCACTTCAGGGTGAGTGAACATATGATGCATGCATGAGGTCAGAAATTAACATGCCTCCATCCTGCCTCATCACACCACTCTAGCCATGCAGTATGTTGATGTGCAACCTTCTGAGTATAGCAGCTGTCCGCAACTCTCCACTCAGCAAAAGTTTGATGGTAAATTACCTCCCGAAGCTCATACAACAGTGTGCAGAAGCAAAGGAATTTATACCAGCTATTTCTCTTGAGAATCAACAGCTCCAGTATACAGCAGCAATGTTGTCACTGACCCACAGACAGCCTTGCACTGCTTCGCTCTCTTTTATCATCTCCAGGTCCTGTCTCCTCACTGACTATGAAGCCAGAGGTGTCATTAATAAGACGTTTGGTGTCAATGGAATGTAATTGTTATATACTTTAATAGTTACAGAAAAATCAAATATGATTACTTCATTTAAACACAGCTTTGATTATCTCTTCCATGCACCGTAATAAAACAACTTCTACAGCCAAAAAATCAACTGTGAAGTTATACATCTGTGCTGTCCCTGCATGGATGTGGCACCATCCACCAAACACACAAGTCCGCTATGGAGAAAACGAAATACAAGATACTCAACATGAATTCTGTTCTCCATGTGGAGGAAATGCCCTTCTCTTGAAGCCAGACCCCTAAAGACAGAGGTGAAAGCAGAGCAGCCTACTAAAAATGCTTTTGATGTCAAGGAAGTCAAAATTAAAACAGTTGGTATACAAGAAGCATGGGAGTCCATAGTCTACTCAGGAAAATTGTTGTTGACTTTTACAAGTATCTGATTCTACTAGTGAAGAGCTTAACTTCAATGAAGTCTCCAAGATTGAGGCATACCAGAGGCACCTCAGATCAATCCTGATAGGGTCTAACACCACAAACTTTCTCCTACACATGTCAGTACAATTCATTTAATTTACTCATCCTAATCAGAGGAGGTAGGACACGGTTGACCTTTTATCGTTAAGGTCGTTAATAAGGTACCCTTAAAGGGGCGGGTACCGGGTCTGATTGCATTCCAGACACGTGATTATGCCTCGTGGTCGTCAAGGCTTGTGCTGGAGCGATGGCAAAAAGGATGAGCGATGTGAGTAATCCCAAGCGTTGTAGAGGGTCTCCTACTGGATTGAGTCCTATACAGAAGCAGAAAAGCCAAAGGACTGCCTCTGTTACCAAAAGGAAGCTCTCCTTTGCGACTCAGACTCCAGCCTCGTGGTCCATATTGGAAGANATCAGACGTTGTCACTGCTCGTTGCCAACTGCCAAGCTTTTCATCTGGTAGGGCCTTCATTTCTTCCTTGCCTAACTCACAGACATCATCTAACATATCAGTGATCAAAGGGTAAGCTTCTTCAATCACACGATAGAACATTTTATCACTTGTTGCACTCAAACCAAGATGACGTCCAAATAATTTATGATAGCCAGCAAAGCCATACAAATGCAGCCAGACGAAGAGCATAGGATACAACATTACGTCTTGATTCCGTAGCAGAAAGGGCAGAGCTGTTAAAATCAATCTGAACACCACAAACCGAACAGGCAACATTTACTAGAACCGACCCTCCACGACCAGCAGAAACATATCCGACAGGTACAAGTCGTCCTGAATAACAGTATTATTTACTCAATAAAAAATTATGAAATCTAGCAATACTCTCATCCTTACCTCTACAGTAAGGTGTGGAACACTTTCGTATTGCACTAATAGAATCAAGAAATGACTGGAATTGAGAAAGTTGACCCACGTACAGGTTTGATGGTAGATGGATTGGAACCGGTCTGTATAAATAATTATAATTCAGGACCAAACTGATAAATTTATACATTAAATTAACAACACACATTGAGAGAGAGAGAGAGTGAGAGAGAGAGAGAGAGAGAGAGAGAGAGAGAGAGAGAGAGAGCGTGACTTACATATCATCTGACACATTTGGCCGACTTTTTTACTGGAGATGGCTCGTACTCAGATGTTTCCCTATCTGTATCAAATTCACTCTCACTATTCCCACTGAGTAATCCTTGACTTGCAAGCGCGTGTTCAACATCTATACTTGATTTATATCTATTTCCTTTGTCATCATACCACACAGTGTACTTGGAGCTCTTTCGTTCACACCGGCAACCTGGAGGCAACTGATCCTCAGACACTCGGAATCTGGAAGAGTATCCAATACCTCGCTTTTGATGTAAGAGAAACGACAAGGAAGAATCATCTGTCACGTCTGATGAAGAAGTAGCCATCGTCACCTTCTTGTATGCTCAACTGTACATAAGTACGTGCAGTGTCACGTGCCAATTATAGTTAAATTTTTGTGGTTTGCGTGGTATCCAAGGTAGAGTACGGCTTCTCTCTGGTATAGCCTACACCTTCTGCAAATCTTATGAATTTGGCTCAGTTTTGTTTACGTCATGTTCTATTTATAGCTCACACAAAGAGTACATGACCTTTGCAAACAGCTCTCGTCGACTCGTGGTTGAAGGCACTAAATTATACAAGCTAGAGCATTCTCTGCCATTATTTTTGGACATTTGTAAGTTTTATGTTTATTGTGTTGACTTAAATTAGTTATATATTGCTCCACGAAAACTTTTAGAGTCTCAGACTTGGTATGCAGGTTCTATAGGGTTACGTTAACCTACACAACGTAGGCCGCATTTCTCAGCCCCGCCCCGGCCTATAACTAGGTCGAGAAATTAATTTTGGTTACAAAAATTAAAATCTATTACCAAAAATAAATGAAATCCCTCTGCAAAGCGGCTTGCGCAAAAAACTGATCTGAATGCACATACAACACAATAGAAAATAGCATGAATGATGTCTGCTCTCATTTGGTGAGATAATAAGGAAACTGAAGATTCTCGGTCGGGTACGTTTATCAATGTCATCATATGTAGATCTCTCTGCAGCTGTAGACAATTGGTGTATCATAAGATGATAGGTATACCTAGCTACATCTGAAAAAAAAAACCTGAGTCCATTCTCTATACTACAGATATCATGACGTTTTTGCAGTCACACCTAAACTCCTGTCATACCTTAAAACCACGTAACAGTCAAGTATCAGCACACATAGTACCAAGCGATGCTCACAATCAAACTCCTGAACCATCTGGTCTCTTCTCAAATTCAACAGTGACAGGATGTTCCTCAACATAGCTATCAATGTTAACGGGTCAATGAATCAGCCCACTCAAAAACGGAGGCGTATCATGATTGATGATAGTGACTCTGATTAACATGATTATCCAGACATAATTTACTGTAATTCTGTTATAATTATGTACCATAATATGCACATAATCTATTCAGTGAATATCATGAAGTCATATTATAATGTATTATTGCACTCCAAAGGTCGGGCAATATTGGGGAAATATTCCAGAGGAGGTAGGACACGGTTGACCTTTTATCGTTAAGGTCGTTAATTAGGTACCCTTAAAGGGGCGGGTACCGGGTCTGATTGCATTCCAGACACGTGATTATGCCTCGTGGTCGTCAAGGCTTGTGCTGGAGCGATGGCAAAAAGGATGAGCGATGTGAGTAATCCCAAGCGTTGTAGAGGGTCTCCTACTGGATTAAGTCCTATACAGAAGCAGAAAAGCCAAAGGACTGCCTCTGTTACCAAAAGGAAGCTCTCCTTTGCGACTCAGACTCCAGCCTCGTGGTCCATATTGGAAGAGAAATGTTTGGTAGAGTATTGCTTGAACAGGGGATTCGAGGACTCGTGGCCAGCAACTAAACGTCTAGATTTCTGGGAGAACGCCGTCATTGAGCTAGGGAAGGAATTTCCGAGAAGAACAAGTGAGTAAAAATTTTAAACTGATTGGGTTTCACCATAGATAATATGGTTTCACACTCCCCTATGGGTGATCAGTTTAATTTTTTCAAGGGGGGGGGGGAATGAAGTGTAAGGTAGATGGGGGGAACTCCGGAATGGGTGTAACTCCGGAAACTTCAACTTTGGTGCCGAGTTCTGCAGAACTTCTTTTGAGTTTAGCTGATCTAACTTGAGCCACACACACACCAACTACTGCCTAACATGCGCAGCAGGTTTGGATAGCTAGGCCAGTTTGATTCTGTAACTAGAAAATAATTTGTTTACATTAGTCGCTCAAAACTGTAAAAAAAACTTACTTTTTTTTGTTGAGTCAAATCTTCAGATATTTCTCAACCCCACATCACTATAGGGACATTTTCTGAACAGTTGGCTATCTATTTTGTCATTCCAAAGGCCAGTCAGCCCAAAGACCCTATGTCTCTACTTTAACTGTGCAAAAATTGCTAGTTTCCGGAGTTACCCGCAAACACGATTTTGGGGGTACCCCCTTTGTAATTATGTAGTTCACAGAGCCAAAGGGAGCGAGCTCACTAAACCAGAGTTGCAAGTAGTAGATAGATGTAGCTTTGTAGCAAACTTTGTTTCGTGATCATACTTGTCTCCAAACTAAAGATATGCCAGCGTTTATGTAAGAATTTCCGGAGTTCCCCCCATCTACCTTACCTGATTGTCTAACAATCAAAAGTACAAGATTAACTGCTCACGTGAGTGGTTTTCAAATTGTCCCATTTTTATTGTTTAGATTGTCTATGATAATTTAATCAGTGTGTTTTAATTTATTGGAATTATTGTGTTCACATATAGGTGGTAGTTGTCGTGCTAGGGTAGTCATGAAGCTCACTCCGATGTTTAAAAGCCCAAAAGCTGCCAAAGAGCACTTCAGTCAACTCCTCTTGGGTGATAATTCTCCTCCAGAAGTCAACAATATTCAGTCAGATATTGTTAGTGATACACTCACTGATCCTTCCTGTCTTCATCATATTGAAACTCACTTAAATCTTGATCTATCTGTGCCAGTATATGTGGAAGAAAACATATCAGGATCCAGCAGTTCCTTAGAGAGCTCTGCACAATCTGTAACCATCAGCCTCTCTGATTGTGTTCCAAGTAACCACTCTCATTGTGTGGACATTTTGTTTGCTGGCAATACATACATCTACACTGTGCCCAGTTTTAGTGTTGTTCAAGTTAATCTGAGGCATGTAGTGATGTCATGTGATGGCTCTGAGAAGGTGGATTGTTTTATGCGGGAAGACTCCAATATAATGAAGAAAGTTCCTGAATCTGTGGACGTTCTAGAATCATGCACAGTTGATGTAAGTTATTGTGTGAGTATAAATTGTTTTGTGTAATCATATTATGTGCTATTATATTATGAGCAGGTGTCTGAGTTTTCAAAATCAATCCGTGTAGAAGAAGTATCCCTACCAGCAAATGGGGTGTTCATTATATGGAAATGGAAATGGATTTCTAAAGATTCTTCAAGCTCTATTTCCGAGTCTTCCATTCAAGATAGTGATCGTGCACTAAGTTCTCACAATTCATCTGATGTAGAAGATGATAGGGCTGCTGCAACTGATACGGTAAAATTTAAAGTGATTGGGTGTACTAAGGAGCGGATGTACCAGGATACATTAGAGATTGCAAGGGATTTACTAGAACAAGGCCATGCTGTACCCATAAAACTTGTTCCTGAACCTGCAAACCCTTTTGATCCCAAGGCTATTGCCTTTGTTTGCCATATAAAGGATCGTGAATGGCACAAAATTGGGTACGTAGTAAGTGAAGCATTGGATGACGTACATCAGGCTCTTCTGAGAAGCGAGATAGTTCGTGTAGAATTTGCGTGGGTTAAGTACATCACTGATTGGAGACGTTCAGGGGGGCCTGCCTTTTTTGCTGGTGTCTATGTAACAAAGCGTGGTAGGTGGACACCTACTGTTGTGAGAGCAGCAAGTACAAGGTAGAGTAAACACGTTCCTGTAATGAAAAACTTATGATTAAGTTTCTTTATACTTCTCCTGTCATCAATAATTACATGATGCCATCAACTTATATTTACCAGTATCTTGGAACTTTTTTTGTTAATAATATTATGATTCGGCTAACATTATTTGTTGGGTTTGTTTGCACAAAGCCTTGTCATTACTATGGTTTAACTAACCTTCATCAATTCCTCATTAATGTTATTAATGCTTCCTACCATTAATTTTGTTGTGTTTTGGGTAACCTGTAACTCGATCACAATAGTTCTTTTTATATAATTTGTACAATATACTGTTAACTTGCAATTGAATGTTTCCAATTACATCATAATGACAACAATGCATGATTCAAAGAAAAGTATATAGTTATTGTGTATGTGAATAAGAATGTTCAGTAAGAGGGTGAAATGTAGATGGTGGTGGAGGCAATTCAACTGGTATGTTATGGTACTGTAGTCGAATCGACCTGGCACCAGGTGTAGGCAGAGTGGCTCGGCCAACCACCATTTGAGAAAGTGTATCTCTCCTTCTCACTCTTTGGTTGCGTGGGTTATTTCTAGATTTAGTTGCTTCCTTCAGCTCATCAAATGATGGTCTCTCTCCTTCATAGAAGCGGTCGTGGGTGGATGTGTGGTAATAGAAACTAAGGTCAGGGTTTAGTCTCTTCGAGAACTCTAGGCAAACTTTCCTCCAATTAAACATTGCTGTCCTCACTGTAAAATGCTTACCACACAGGTCTCTCAAAGTGAAAAAAAAACATTCTACATCATCGGTAGTTGCAGACCGTGGATGCTCTTGTTTGTAATTCAACTGAGCATACTTGCAACGTTTCCACTCACAACTTTCTATGTCTGTTGTAAGAGCCACAACGGTCTCACGGGTAAAACCAAGCACTTCTTGTAATGGCCTGCATAAAAAAACAATAATTATATGTATTATTACCAATCTACATAATTATGCATTCCACACACACCACAGTCATGAATAATTATGAGTGCACACACACACGTACACACACACGTATTCAAAGATAACTTACAGATTTACTTCATTCAGGGAGAAGTCATATTGCAGTCGGTGCCAAGGCATGAGTTCGTCAAGAATTAGATTCAGCATCTGGTAGTTGTATTTTACTCTCTGCAACTGTGACAACCCCCTCTCGTCACATGCTCTCCTCCAATTGTGAATGGTCTCAATGTACTTGGCTTCATACTGGTATCCTTTGTGTTTCATAAACTCCACCATGCCCGATGAAAACAGATTTTCAACGTCTCGGATAGACTGCTTGCGTTGACCAGTGAGTGCAGGGAAAGTCAACTGTGATGAATCATCGTAAAGAGCTTCAGTGAATCGCTCCAACTTCAATGCACTAGGTCCACCTTGTCTAGTTGACTGTCCAATTCTCTGTGTGTTTGTGTTTGTGTGTGTGTGTGTGTGTGTGTGTGTGTGTGTGTGTGTGTCATGAATGCATGAAATTTACCTTGAACACATGCCCCTCATCTTCACGTTCATGGAATTCTAGATCTGATGAGAGAAGAGGATGAATTTCGGGCACATACAAATGTGTCCGAAAAGGGATACCATTAATATCCCAATTCCTAACTGAGTATGTAAAATCCATCTGAGCTAGTACTGATCTCAGCTTGTCAACGAAAGTTTCAGGTTCAGGTCCTGTTGTAGCACTGTGTATGCTTGTTTGTGCATGAATTAAAGTAAGGCTTCATACCTCTCCTCCATTTATGGAGTCTGTATCCATTTGGAATCGTTCGCATTCTGAGTTGATCAATGATGTCTTCCATACTCAATCCTTGTCTTTGCTGTTTCAGAATATTGTGAAGAACATCTACAGGCACAAAGGAACTGGGCTCCACAGCAACAACGGCACCATCATCAGTTTCTAGAGAGAGTAGAGTAAAAGTGTTATGCATTGTGATTGGATCATACACCATGGAAATCACACAATATGGGTTTTTAAGTACAGGGATCATGGTTCAAAAAAAATTTTTTTTCCATAAACCAGCATGCACTTTTACAGGCACTTTCTACATAAATTTGAAATGTTGGGTTATTATCACTCACCATTTGGTGTTAACATAGACAGCATTTTATGCTTTCCCATCTTCATATACTTTGTTCGACAATCAGCTTTAATCTGAAGAACCGAAAGTGGTCTAGTATACCCCTTTGACCTCAACACATTATACTCTCCATTGGCTACAAATCCTGTTGGTATACAAACAAGTATTATGTAATTGAAAGTAACGTGTATAATATTATTATGAAAGCATAATATTATACTGTACATATTATCGTATGCAATCATGTACACACACCCACCCACACATAATAGTTGCACTACTTCAAGCGGACTGTAAACAGGAATTAACTTGTTGAACCATAGTGACTTCTTCAAAGCAATTATATGTAACTTGACAAAAATGTGTACTTATATTCCAACTAGTAATACAAAACACTTTAAAAATGGATAAACTTCAACAACGGCTGTTGCTTAGCAACTTCTAACAAACACACACATACACAAAACTCACCACAAATCTCCATCTCCATACTAGACATTTCTCTGATCACGTTTTTGATGATCTCCCGAATCTGATTTTGTCCCAGTCCAGCATAGGGTATTAACTGAATAGGTAGAGCATATGGTTTCCTACTGCGACTTTCAGGACTTATCAGAACTGCTAAAACATGTGTAGCAGCAACCCGCTTGTGACGATAGAGTCCTGTATCAAAAAATGTGTTGTTTATACATTTTGTGGGCAACATGGATAAGTGCATGTGGATCATAATGACGTTCACACATGCATGAATGCAATTTATTATTAATTTGCACCTTTCACAAATGCTGTTAGAGATTTGGAGAGTTTGTGTAGTCGGCTGACAGAAAGAGCTTGGTCAGAATCACTGAGCTGTTCAGCCAGGCACTGCATCTCAACCAATAGGGTATGTCCATCAGTGTTAAGGTGAGACAATTCATCTGTTTTCCATCCCAAAGTGTAGAGTGTCTTTTCCTTAGCGTTCTTGCTATAGTTACTTTCTCACTGTACTCTCTGTTTGCCTTATGCAAAGCTGTAGAAGTACCAAATAATATGGTGACAAGTTTATACCAACAAAAATTTCCTACAATATGGTACGTACAAGCAATACTTTCAGTGTCACTTACCCAGTGAAATAAACTGAAGATCACTCTCAACAGTCTGTTTTTCTTTCCGTAAAGAATGACCAATCATGTCTCTAGTGACCCTCTCAGACAAATTGTGTGATGCCAACTGATCAATGCCATCTAAACGAGAGAGGTATTGCTTGTGGAGATCTTCCAACTTCCCATCTCCCAAGTCTACATCTCCATGCCATTGTAGATCTACAGATTCTTCCAAGCTTGAAATGACATCACACCCATCCGCTTTTATCCAAAATCTTTCTCCTGGCAACAATCGAAGGGCCTCTCTTAACATCTCAATCTGTATTATGTGTATGATGATGCATTATTTATACTTGTACACACATTATCATACCTGGATTCTCGGCCCAATGGTATATGCACTGCTAGCAATTTTCCGTCTCAGTGTTCTCTCAACTGGAGCAGGGACATTCACACGGGCCTAAACAGATACACACACACATATTTCAACACACCATTAATACCATACTACATAATTCTTTAGAAACACTTTACCGTTACAGGGTCATGAATTCCAGGCTTGGTTGCTCCTTTTGATCCCTGCTCAGTTGATTCCCCACTCCACAGAGGTCCACAAAACAACTTTGACCACTTTGTCCCAAACAACACATAATTCGTTTCAAGCCACGATAAATAGTCATCAGGACAATTTGGCTATAGAACAAACAATTCTTTTTGATGCAGTAAATATGACATACAATGACTTACAATGTGACCAGGTTTAGCAGTGAAAAACTCAATGACATATTCTAGTAGTCCCATTGGCATTCTGCTAGTTGGGAAAACAGGACCACTGCCGTCAGGACGAGTTGTGCCCAAGCCCTTGGCTAGGCCATATATCACATTAAACCTTCCAGATTCTTGCAGACACTTCATACCTTCAGCTGCCAACCTAATAAAGTCCGGTGGTACTGTGACGTCATAGTGTTGTGCAGCACACGAACAGAACAGCTCAGCAATCAACTCCATCTGTTCTTCCAAAGAGAGTATACAGATTTGATCAAACAATGGATCAGATCTAATGATCTGAAGTGAACTCCCAGAACTTGGTGGACTGCTTATAGGTGTACCATTGCCAATCTCCAGATGAACATTCTCAATCTTGTGGATAGCTTGAGGAGAGTAACCTGTACTTGCAGTAAGACCAGTGCAGCATTGATTGGGAGTAGTTGGTCTAAGGCGGATATCATTGTTGATAAGTTGACTGAAGTGCTCTTTGGCAGCTTTTGGGCTTTTAAACATCGGAGTGAGCTTCATGACTACCCTAGCACGACAACTACCTCCTATATGTGAACACATACAAACTCTAAAGAGCCACTAAACTTGATGATTATGCACTTACTTGTTCTTCTCGGAAATTCCTTCCCTAGCTCAATGACGGCGTTCTCCCAGAAATCTAGACGTTTAGTTGCTGGCCACGAGTCCTCGAATCCCCTGTTCAAGCAATACTCTACCAAACATTTCTCTTCCAATATGGACCACGAGGCTGGAGTCTGAGTCGCAAAGGAGAGCTTCCTTTTGGTAACAGAGGCAGTCCTTTGGCTTTTCTGCTTCTGTATAGGACTCAATCCAGTAGGAGACCCTCTATAACGCTTGGGATTACTCACATCGCTCATCCTTTTTGCCATCGCTCCAGCACAAGCCTTGACGACCACGAGGCATAATCACGTGTCTGGAATGCAATCAGACCCGGTACCTGCCCCTTTAAGGGTACCTTATTAACGACCTTAACGATAAAAGGTCAACCGTGTCCTACCTCCTCTGCATCCTAATAACATTTAACACAATCTATCCTATTGTGTTGTTAATATATTATATATTTTTACAATGTTGCATGTCTGAGAGGTCTGGAGAGTGGCCAAGATCTGGGTCACACAGATCAAGACAGACTGTATTGTGCGGTCACTCTCCAAGGGCAAGCATTTACAGAAGCGCAACTTCACTACCCAGAACCTGGGTGTCTCCAATGAGCTACTCAGGGGCATCAAGGACTGGATTTAGGGCAAAATAAAATATAATTATACCTTCCCATAAAGATATGATCTCCCATTTCTAATTTAAAACACTGACATAATTTTGCAACCACAAAAATGAATATTTACTGTTTTAATAAAGTTTGAAGTAACCCTTCATTGTACGAATAATTAATTATGTGCCATATAAGAACTGTTGCCATGGCAATGAAAAAAATTTAGTCGTAATGACAAAATCATGAACTTAGTTTTCCATTCCTCAAATGTCATTGCCATAGAAAGTTATTGCTGTTTTATTTTTAAAGGTGTGCTTTATATAGAAAATGAATTATAGCTCTCAATGAAAACAACATCCTTAAAAACTTGAGTTATTGGAAATAAAGTTCATGATGTTGCAATTATGACAATTAATTTTGTTTCCATAGCAACATCCTTTATATGGTGCAAAATTAATTCAATAGTTATATTAATATCAATTAGGTCACACGACCACAAAAAGTTAACAATTAAGAAACCAAGAGAGACACAATACTTCATGGGAGACAATTCACGAGAGACAAACAGTCAATACACTGAACATCGTTAACATAATTATTATATTGGTTATTTGTGCATGCCAGTTTAGTATAGTTAAGTGGGTCAGTTATCTTGAAGCACTTTCTTGGACAAGCTGAAGCATTTCCACTATGATCAAACCTTTTGGTTGTCCATTTCAAAAACTTCCTAAGGATTTTCACAGTATTTTCAATAAAGTAGTAAAGCTCAAAGTAAGTAATAATTTGTGATAGGCCTCTTCTCTCCCACTCCCAAGGCAGGAACAGTTCATTCTGGGTCAACTTCACAATCACTGTTAGACATTCATTTTGTTAATATTGGTCAGTGTCTCTCTTGAATTCTAAATTATCTCTCTATTTGATCTATCCATCTAATGATTGATTGTATCTAACTTAAACAACTAATAAGAATTGATAACTATCTTGTTACTATTGAATAAGCCACATAATAGTTAACCAGAAAGACTATTGTACTAAACTGAAAGAAGTTACAAAGATGATTTTAAAAGTGAGCTCTCCACACAGCTGTAGATCTTTGGCACAAAGTTCAATGATGGTGGTTGACCACTGTTAGTCTAAGCATCTTCTTGTTCTTGTTTTTCTTCTTCTTCTATGCATTTCTCAGACACTGCTCACTTTCAGAAGCTGATTCTTGAACAAATAAATTTGTTATCTTTAATTTGTCTTCAGTGGCTTTTGGCATCGGTTTTTCATGTCTCTCGTCCAGTCATTAGATACAAGACAAAAAGCGCCTTCTCCATATGGCCGCCATTAATATCTAAACTCATACATTATTCATGAATACTTAGATTTCAACTTGACAACCCTTTCCACACAGGCAAGTGTGCATTATTTGGAATTCACACCTTAAAGCTTGAACTCTTTGCTAAGTGCTACCTTTCTTCAATAACTATCTTGCTACTATTGAATAGGCCACTTAGCACTGAAGGCAACAAAGTTTTGTGATCGATCCACTCATGCCAGGTCCTGCAAATTCAGTAAGCTAGCAGGACACATTGACACAGATCGATGCATGTGGCACAATAAAAAAATTAGAGCAAACAAGAATAAAAAACTTAAAAAATGTAATTAGACACACAAATGGCCAAATGATAAAAAAGAAAGCAAGCCTTTTTGTGCCAAGCACTCAGTTTTTGTAGAGTTATTCGAGAGACAAACAATCAATACACTGAACATCGGGTAGATGAACATCGTTAAGTATACTTGACATAATTATTTTATTGGTTATTTGTGCATGCCAGTTTAGTATAGCTAAGTGGGTCAGTTATCTTGAAGCACTTTCTTGGGCATGGCTGTTAAAATGTGTATAGAATTCTTCCTTGACACAGTAAATAGACTTAGACTATTACATGCAGTCTATAGAAGGACACACTTTAACAGCGATTCCACTTGTTTGCTTCTTGGTTTGGTACTTTAGCGATATGGTTTTAGGCCATGTGTTTTTAGGCTTATTCATGAGAAGCCTTTTTGTGCCAATCACTCAGTTTTTGCAGAGTTATTTGTGTGAATATTGGTATTGAGCTAATGGGGCATCCATGCCTTTCGTTTGTGCCCAGTACTACTGTACTGGGAATACCTTATCATAAAAACATGATTTCACATTTATACATTTCGTCCTAGTTTAGCACTTTGATAAAATTTTGCAAATGAATATACATTGTTTTAACAAAGTTTGAAGTCAACACCTCATCTTACGAATAATTAAGAATGGGCCGTATAAGAACTGTTGCCATGGAATTGTTGTAATTATAAAATCCTGAACTGTTTCCCATTCCTTAAGTTATTAAAATGTCATTTCCATAGAGTTAATGCTGTTTTTTGTCATTTTTAAAGGTGTGCTTTATATAGAAAATGAATTATAGCTCTCTGAAAACGACATATATAAAAAACTTGAGTTATGGGAAATATGATGCTGCAATGGCAACAAAATTGATTTTGCTGCCATGGCAACAGCCCTTATATGGTTGATAATTAATTTGATAATTGTTTTAATGTTAATTATAGGTCACATGACCAAAAAAAATTGTAAATGTTATGAATGACCATTTGCATTTTGTTAATAATTTAGCCTCGGCGCGTGCAGAGGATTACGGTAGTTGTTCTGTTTGTCTGTCCCATTAAAATCTCAAGAAAGACAGCTCTAGCGACAAAATTGTTACGTTCATAACTCTGATATTTTTGCTGTAGTTTCTGAGATTTGAGGCTTTTGTGCTTTTTTGAGTGTTTAGCATTAAGCTACTAATTTGGTGTGCGTTATCCAGAATTTGTGTTAAATATTGAGAAGCACACTCTGAGGAACCAGCTGTCTAAATGGCTGCTGTTGCTGAACAATAGGTAGACAGATAGGAGTTGGCCTGCTTTCTATGTAAGCATATGGGGCAATCCAAGATTTTTACATTGTGGCCAACTTGATATAGCTAATGAGCTAAATACTTGAAATCAGTGCATCCGTGACCAGGCTTACTCACTGGTAGGTCCAGCAGCTAGACTTCAATTGCTATCTGACAGTAGTTGAGTATTTCAATACATGAATAATTGTAGCAAAGCTAATCTGGTTCATAGTCTGTGACATGTGCACACTTAAAGTTAGTGTGGGTCTAGTAAATGCATGCTGATTTCACTTGAATGATCCCATTTTCTACTACTATTTCTTCCATTGCTTCATTTTGGGACCAATTGTGCATATATAAGTATTTTTTGGGAGTTTGCCATGTATTTAGAGTCCCAACGAGCTACATGTACGGTCAACAACCTCGTGGAAGTTACCCATGTTACATGAGCTAATCCTCTCATCCATGCCCTCTAAAGGCAAGATCACACTATAGCAAATGTTTTAGTCACATCCACTAGATACTGATTGTTCAAGTTTCCCATAGATGCCTGGTCAGTTCTTGCCACTTAGGTAGAGAGTCATGCACTGCTGTTTGTAGAAGCTGAAAAGGACTTTCAAATCGGGTTCTTACAAAAAATGTCTCACAAGAGAATACATGCTGCTAAGCTCCTACACTATTGTGGGTTTGGAGAAAAAAGGCTAATATCCATATTGCTCAACCTGGCACTGCATGTGCATTATTTAGAATCAAAGCAGAGCTCCAATTAGGGGTGCATCAAATAGAGATTTAGTGAACAATAATTTAAAAACCAATAGAGACACTGACTGTAACAAAGTGTATGTCAAACAGTGACTGTGAAGTTGACCCGGAAGGAATTCCTGCCTTGGGAGTGGGAGAGAAGAGGCCTATCGAAAGTATTGTAAAAATCCTCGAGGAAGTTTTTGAAATGGGGATTATAAAGGGGACAGCCAAAAGGTTTGGAGATGCTCTAGCTTGCCCAAGAAAGTGCATCGATATAACTGGAAAACGTAACCCACTTAATTAGCATGCACAAATATTATAATTATGTCAATGCCCGTACAAAACAGTACACGGGCGATTCGCGCGAAATCGCGTTGTAACCGGCGATCATCACGAGATCTCGCGAGAATTAAAATTTCTCACCAAATTTTGCAATCACGTGTAATTTTTATCGCGGGCGCGAGACTGCGATCGCTACGCGGTATGATCTACGCGATGTGTAACGCGCGGGAAATTTAACTTGAAATTTTATTTTATGTGAGAAACGGTATTACTTGACAAGGGTACATTCCAATATAATAGATACTACTGCTATGACTACCTATTTGTACAGAAACACACTTAAAGTTGATGCATGAAACGTTGATCAGTACTGGTATCTTTTACCAGATCACATGTTTTTGAACGGTGTAACTTCTAACATCTCAATAACAGCAAATGCTTGGACAACACCTTCAAACCGGTCTTCCACAAAGTATAAAATTTTCCCGTATGTTCATTTCCCTCATCGTTGAACTGTACAGTAAAGGAGTTTGTCACAACAGCTCTCCTGTATTGCTGGCAATAATAAATACTCTCATTCAAGTTGACTCTCCAAAACTTGTAAAACATGTGCTGGTCTGCATTTTCAATGTTTTCTGAGAGCACCAAGTCAGAGTCAATCCTCCTACAGTTACCTACCCTCCAAGTAGTCTCACTGTACTTGTAGGTTTTCTTGCCTACCCTGATAATACAAAGAACGTATGTAGGTGTTTTTTTGCAATGTAATCTCATGATCAACAGACTATGATAACATGCAATGATTGTACATGCATGAATGAGCTAAATGTACTTGAAGTATACATGGGAATGTTCGTGTATTCACAATAATAGTGTATGTATATATGTACGGGTATATGTGTCTGTGTGTGAGTGCAGGAGTGGGGAAAGGGGGAAAGGGATATATCATTCATACTCAATAATTTTACATACACTTGCCTTTTTTCTCCAAATAGCCTGCAGAAAACTTGGTGCCCACACATTGACATACGACCACTTGAGGCAATATGAGCTAAGTTTTGTATCAATGAGAAGTTGAAAATCATCTGTGGATACATTACAAGATCATACATAAAAACAGTTATTAGGATTTGTGTATTGAGAAACAATACAATTGAATAGTATCAAAAATTTCTCACAGTATTTACATACTTGCTCGGACATGTCACGGGTTCCATGAAAAAGTTTTTTCACTTGTCCGTTCACTCTCAAAACCAAAGCATGAAAATGACCAAAGGGGTCCCCAGTTTTTGACATGGGATGTGATATGCAGTAGTTGGTGCATATTCATAGTCATAAACTTCACACCTATTCACATGTAAATTTTAAGGATTGATGGTGCACAATTCACATATAGATGGTAAACATACCATACAAACTTTCAGAAAGTCGACAGAATTCTCTTAGTAGTACAGTTGCCCGAACCAGATCAGCTGGGGTAATACACTCCTTAAGAAGAATACTAATCCCACACACAAAACAGCAGTAATGAGTGTAGTAAGTGGATGGCAGCAATCCATCGAGAATGGGCAAAGAGTATAACAGTAACCAGTTTTGCCATTCAGTACCTTAAGATATAACTTTACAACTGAGTGTGTGTGTGAGTGTGCGTGAGTATGGATAGGTGCATACCTTTCCAGTGTTTACGAT
The DNA here is from genome assembly GCA_964030475.1 of Tethya wilhelma. Lineage (NCBI taxonomy): Eukaryota > Metazoa > Porifera > Demospongiae > Tethyida > Tethyidae > Tethya > Tethya wilhelma. Next base: position 134,173 of record CAXIPT010000046.1, read on the forward strand.
CATTCAGGCTTCTAGGCGGTCTTTTCATGACATCAGGAACTCTGATCCGAGCCAAACGTTCATTTATGATAGCATCCTACACAAAAACGGTACGCTTGAAGTGTGCACTTTATATGGATAGAGTGAAATACCTTTGTTCCAATATAGTAAGCTTTCGAATTGTTAGTTGATGATAGCCATACTTTCAAAAGATTCTTTGTTACACCGAGAACAACGCAGTGTAGGTAATCTGTAATCACTCCTTCCACAACAGGAAATGAATGGTGAGATGCTAACACAGGTGCACCTTTGTAACCCTTAACCTGCATTACGCACAAAGAGTACACAGTATCTATGCATACATGACACAAAGATGACCTCAAATTTAGAAAGTACTTACAGACTCCACACCCGATGTAAAAGTCAGCCTAACAGCTTCAAAAACGGACTCTTTTGTTCTTGAAACAGGAGCAGCTGTGAAAGGCCAGACCCTTTGGAGTAGATGGCCACTTTGAACATTGTCACCCTCATCTTCACATGTACAACAGCTGTATGCTCCCTTGAATTGCTTCATATTCGTAACAGCAGCCTTGGCCGGCAAATCCAAAGAACAATGGAGTAAAATACATTTACAATTCAGTACAGAGTTATCTGCTGTGTGGACCTCAATACCTGCATGGATGTAACCATGTATGCCTATGATAAGTGACACAAAAATACTACTGTGTGCCTTACCATTACTGTAAAGATCATTTATCTGCTTCATAAGAGGCTCAAGGTAAGTCAATATTGTGGGCTTGTCCCTTCCATACTAAAGGCCACCAAGGATCATGTATTTCTTGGAAAATCTACATGATAGAATATACTAGTAGAATTATAGTTATGAATGATCAGACTTAAGTACCTCATTTGTGGAGGTAGCTCATTGATGGCAAAATACACCGGCCAAATCTCAGTCGACGAGGATCTAAAGAGTGCAACGCCATCAGTATTAAGTAAAAGCGACACATTTGCTGGGTAAGTATCCTTGCACAAAAAACCAGAAGGACTTGTGGCATGCTTTCGATACTCTACACCGTCATACACATCCTTAATGTTAGATGTGGTTGAAGAGGGACGATGTTGTAATGCCTTCCAAAAAGTTTTATTTATACATGTGACAATACATAAATTTGTAAACAACATGCATGACGTGTCACACCAGTTACACCTACTGTGACCTACCTTTAAACTTCTCTTGCAACTGCACACCAAGACTTGCCACAATGACTTTGGCACTCCCACACAGAGTACATTTCTTGTCAACAATCATAGATTCAGAAGCATGGCAATATGCATGTCCAGTACTGTTGAACTCCGGGAACAGTTTCAGACACATCTTCTTGATTATGTACATGCTTTTAGGACAGCGGTGCCCATTTGGCAACAATGCACAGATTAATTTCAAAAGACCATCCAAGGCAACACCGGACAGCTGATACCTGAGGATAAATTCAGTACACAGTGACATATAAATAAATTACTCTACATTGACACAAAACTCACCTTAAAAGAAAATTGTAACAAAAGTATGACAGTATCAAACATAGACACTTCTGCTCCTGCATACAAAGGGTAGCTCAAGTCTTCCTGAGCTTGCTGATTACGAGTTGCACCTGATGAACTAGTAGGAGGACCACCGTCTTTGCCACTGACACCTTCCAAGTCGCTCGAGTACCACCACGAGCTCAAGTCAGTATCACTGTCACTATCTAATTCGGAGTCCATATCTGATGTACTAATATCGATATCAGTAGCAGCCATCGTCTCATTCTCGGCCTCTAAGTCTTCGCCGTCAGAGCTAGAGAAGCTTAGGTCAAAGTCACTCTCCATACCAGTTTGGTGTGCGTTGTCTAGCTAACAGTCAATGCTAGCTAGCTATATTTAGATAATCATTATGATGTCATCCAAGTTCACGTGATATATCCCCAGGCCACATGTACGTGCCATCTCTTTGAGTTTCATCCCTTCTGACTTCACTCTCTGGCTTTTAGTCGGAAACTAACGATCGCGGACTTGTACGACGGCAGAAGAAAAGGAAGCCTTGGTCGCAACTCCAAGCAGCTCAAGACCTAAAAGAAAGGCTGCTGGTCGAGACAACAACGCTGTTCGAGGCTCGCTAGTAAGTAAATAACTTAGTAATTAGTAGTAAACCTCAAAAGTTGGTAGCGCTGGGCCATATTGATATATCCACGTAGCTTTTAAAAAAGGGTAAGCGTGAGGCTTTCCAGCTGTAGCTGTAGCTGGATGCCTGCAGCTGTGGTTAATTAATTAACATTGTTGGAAGTTGTACAAGTGTTAATTTCATATCACAACCATCTGTTGTACCTATGCAGTGGAGAATACACCCGTTAAAGTTAAATTTGTTGGTGAAAGAACAACATACACTATTGATTGGACAGAATCGTTAGCAACAGACGAAACTCCATTTGAATGTATGTCTGCTGAGTTTTTGGCACCATATACTGATCCAGATAGTTCTGCCATCAGCTATGCACCTGCTAAGCTAGGTACAATAGTTGAATGTGTTTATTAAAGTTAATAAACTTGTATGCATCCGACACCTTGTAGCAAATCAGCCCAAAAAAAGACAAATCATCTGCTTCAATTCAAGTAATACTAAAACAAAATGTAAAAAGGTTAGTTCCACCCTGTGAAATAAATAAACATTCGCTTATAATTTATGTATACTTTTGTATCTGTAATAGTTGCAGCATGATGCTTGTGTTGTTCTTAGCAAGGAGCTGCTTGACAGCTTGGGAGTTCCAAGTATGACTCCTTAACAGTCTCCACTGGCTCCCCCTCAGCAGTCTGGCCCTCAGCAGTCTCCACTGGCTTGTACTCAGCAGTCTGGCCCTCAGCAGCCTCTTCTCAGCAGTCTTCACTGGTTCCCCCTCAGCAGTCTCCAGTGGCTCCCCCTCAGCAGTCTCCACTCAGCAGTTTTCACTGGTTCCCCCTCAGCAGTCTCCGCTGTCTCCCCCTCAGCAGTCTCCACTGGCTCCCCCTCAGCCATCTCCAACACAACAGTTTTCACTGGCTCCCCCTCAGCAGTCTTCTCTTTTTCCCTCTCAGCAGTCTTCACTGGTTCCCTCTCAGCAGTCTCCACTGATTCCCCCTCAGCAGTCTTCACTGGCTCCAACTCAGCAGTCTCCACTGGGATCTCAGCAGTTACACAGTATACAAGTGCGCACACACACACACACACACACACACACACACATACACACACACACACACACACACACATGCACCAGCATACTTACATATACTCAGGCACACACACACATCCATGCAAACACTCAGCTCAGTCTTGATGGAGATTCTTGGATGGAAACATCTCCAGCAAGTGGTTTTGTTGATGAACCATCATCGTCAGCCATTGAAAGTGCTTATTATCCATTTGAGCGCTACAGAAGTTCCTTCTCTGAACCTGGACTCAGACAGTCTTTGTATGGTAACCTCAGCAGGCCTTCAGCGGTAAGTGTATATGTAATGAGGTGCAAATGTCTCTCATGTATTTATAGATTTTTTTCTCATCTTCATGTACGTATGACTCAAAGCCAAGCTTGTGTAATGATGGTGTTTGAGAATCTATTGAATCTAAATCCTCAATCTCTCTTTCTGACATTCAGGTAAGCTTTAGTTTTGTCAGTCTTGTAACATGTTTACTTATTTTGGGCAAATTTTATACAGTCAAATAGTTTTTTGTTGCCACATCAATTGAATCTAGTAAGTTGTTAGTACAGTTATATTTTATGATCATTATGTACTCTAAGTGACCTGACCTTATCAAAGATTGAAACACAATTGAACCGGCTAGAGGATAAGTTTGACAGCATTTTGCGGAAGAAGTCCAAGAAAAACAAAGAATGTGATGATGCCAGCACTCGATCGCGAAGTCCATTTAGTCCTTTCTTGCCTCTCTCCCCGCCTATTGTATCAAAACCAAGTACAGGTGTGTCTAGTTTTCCTCAAAAATATATTCTCTCTCATTCTCTCTTTCTCATTCTCTCTCTCTAGGCTCTGCCACAGGCACTCTTCTTGGCAACCTCGACAAGAAGACAATAACAGTACCTGTAGAAAGAATTACAACAGATGAATTGAAAAGAATAGATAAAATTACAGACGGGCCAGCTCTTTCTAGAGCACTCCTTTCCACCATTTTCCAAAAAGAAGTGGAAGAAAGGCCTGAACTTGTTAACTGCACGCCCACACCAGATGGCAAAGAATTACTTAATCAAGACTGGTTAGAGGGAATCAGGCGTAAGCCAATTATATTTAGCACTGACACACTGTATTTAAGATGGTTCTTTCTTTTATGCAGTACACACCTACTTTATCAAGCCAGACACTTCCGATAGTTGGCAAGAATTACTTGTTAAACTTAATGGCTGTGTCCGTTACTATAGGAGAAAAAAACGAAAGAGAGAAAAAACAAAATTAAATAAATTGTACACTCATTAGTAAACATAAAATTAATTATGAAATTATTGTGCTCTATGATAGTTATATATAGTAACACTAACGGTGAGTGAATTGGACTACTAAATTTCAGAAATATTCCATTTTGTGGCTGTCCTCAGTAATGACTCTAGTAACTCTAGCCGTGCGAGAGAGACTGACTGCGAGATTCCCAACCTGCGATAGGCGGTACAAGGCGGTGCCTTGATTCCCAGTAGGCTCGTGAACCTCACGCGAGATTTGGGAAGAAAATGTCACGATCCAACCTCGAGATTTCCGTGGTGAGTTTTGCTCGGGATGCCGACAATTGTATGGGCCAAATAAAACTAATCTGTTTTGGCCTATTTCATATGGCGCACGATAATGATGAGATAACCTTATCCTTATCCTTTATGAGAGTTGGGCACACTCGGTGCATGGTGGATGCATGTTTTGGGCTTCCTATAGGTCCTCAGAATGTGATATCATGGATCACTTAAAGACAACACTAGAACTTTCAGCTAAATGTAATTCTGCAGTTTCTGCTTTCTTCTTCTATACCATACCAAGATATCAAGATTTTAAATCTGCTTGAAAACTTGGTATTATTTTGACAAAAATAAAGAGAATAGGCCTATTTCTAAATAATGCACACGTAATTATATGTGCATATTGATTATAATGATCAATGAATACCCTAGTTTTGAGGCAAATCTAATATTTTGTGGCTAAGCCCTACCCTCTAATGCAAATTTAAAACAAATTGGTTTGTGTGTAAACGCTCTTGATGCGGCTTTTAAGCACATTGCACAATCCCCATTTGACAAGTGGATTGATTGAGCACATTGTGTGTAGACACCTGTAACCACATTAAAGCACATTAAAGCAGCTGGCTTGTCAATAGCAAGAAAAACCGATGGAAGAAGTGGAAAAATTAATGCATGGAATGATGAAGAAGCAAACTTACTATTTAATTAGTATTTGGGGGACACTACAACAACTGTTTAAAAAAAATATAGCCAGAGAGATGAAGAAAAGGCATGAAATGAGTTTTAGATATAAAATTAAAAACATAAAACAAAAGTACACGAAAGTGAAAGATGAAAACTACCAGACAGCACAGGGGAGAGCTCCTATTCTAAAATAGATCAGATTTTGGGTCATCAACCAGCACCATCTCTCATGGAAGACAACGAAAGTGAAAAAGTTGATGCAATGTCGTAGAATCATATCTCAAAAATTATCAAATGTGCTTTCTCTTCAGATGGAAAGTCAAGTGATTCCATTGTCTCCAGAACATTCTGACAGTGAATAAACTCTGAAAATGACAATAGCAGTATTTCAAGTAAGAACAGTTTTTTCTGTCAATGTGTGTGTGTGTGTGTGTAGAGGGAAGACAAACACACACACACACACACACACACACAAAGTCCCAAATGTACATGAAGCACATGAAGCTGAAGGTCAAAGTTTTCGATTATCGAGCATACGACAACGAGCCAAAAATATCAGCAGAGCTGACCTACTCACAAATGTGGGCTCGCCCAATAATTCTTTCGGGGGTTCAATTACACTCTGCAGTTCAATTTTTTCAAAAGGTTACTACTAGCTATAGTACTTGAATAGTTAGGTGACAACATACCGACTCTTTCAGTGGTTCCGAAGACAAATCTTGTTGCAATGGGTGAATGTAGATTTTAGCAATGATGTACTCCTGCTTTGAGGTAATAACCAGACTCAGGAGATACTATAACATTAAGTTACTTCCTTCCTTCAGGAACTCGCAATAGCTCAAAACCTCCACAGCCTGACAACTTTGGAAAGCTATAATATATCCTGATAGCTCTTAGTGTTACAGCCAGGCCAGCAATCTGTAGCTCTGCCCTTTCATTCCCATCAGGAATAGCATCTTGGTTTGCGCTTGCAAGACACACAAATGTATGAGTCCAAGTTGGTATTTTTTTTTCTTCTTCTTTCCTTTAGTTAATAATGATGCTGTATTCTTTCTCTTCTTTTACCAACAGAACTTGCTGGGCTCCCATTAAACAGAGAAGAGAGAGTGGATTTCCTCTGGCTGACAAGTGAGCTGAGCTAGCAGAGACTCGAACAGATTGATTTACAGTGTTTCCAATCAAATTAAATTGGCCAGCTAAGACTAAAGATGGCAGTTGCTGCTGTGAAGGCCGATTATGCTCTAAAGCACTACTTGTGGTAGTAGAGGGATAGTTAGTCTATATATGTATGAGTTTAGTTTGGAAAAGAAAGCCAAAGATGCTCGGAAATCTATTGATCTTCGAACCCTCCAACTTTTGCACAAAATTTTCCAAGATTAGCTAGGGCCATAAGCAGTCATACAGGTGATAGATAGGTAGTGTAACACAATAGTTTGTCTTGTTTGAAACAAATATTATGCTAGAGCTACAAAATAAGTGTCAATCATACAGTACTAAAATTTAAATTTTAATTCAGTATTTTAAACACGTGCTCACGTTCTGTAATTACAGGCTGTAAAGGGTTAACTTATCTGGACAAAATGAAGAACTAACCTACTCAAAGGCTTTGAAAGTATTGCTTAATTTTTGTCATAATAAGTAATGCTAAGGGGTGTGGTTTCCTGTTTGTCAGTTATTTAGGGATAGAAATTGTACTGTCCGTTTTCCGGAATAGAGAGCGTCCGCTCTCAGGGGTTAGTTTGTATTAGTAGCTATATGAACATGAGTCCGTGCCAAAGATATAGAGTTGTCCGTTGCTGGGAGTGTCCGTTATGTGATGTTCCACTGTACCCATCTCCACTCCAACTAACGTCAGCCCAGACACTAACTTAGTAGTAGAACACTAACTTCACTGCAGGTTTGAAGCTCATAGCTAAGATAGCTATGGCTATTAAATAAATAGTGCAAAATATCGTAGATTACGCAATTATTGAATACGTGCTGGGGATAAAAGTTAATGCTCGCTGTTTCCAATTAATGCCCACTACACGTGTTTCAGAGTGAGAGTACTTCTCCTTACAAGGTGAGTGAGTGACTGAGTGACTAAATGACTGAGTGACCGAGTGAGTGGGTAGGTTAGTGAGTGTTTTAACCCTTTACTGCCGGTATTTACAGGACGTGAGCACGTGTTGAAATACTGACTTCAAATTTTAATTTTAGTGCTGTAATTATTAACACTGATTTTCTAGCTCTATCGCAATGGAAACGCGAAGCAAGCTTTGCCGGAAGCACAGGACCTGCCAGGAAGTAGTGATCTCCACGCTTCTTGGCAAGGAGCAGGTCGACATTATCGAGATTCCCGATAAGTGACGCGCCGTGGTGGCTGCCGAGGCGATTGGAAAGAACGAATATGTCTGCGAGTACGAGTTCACAGCACAGTACTCCAGGAAAGAGAGTGAAGAGCATGAGCAGGAGTATGCCATCAACCAAGAGCCCTGCATGATCCTGGAGGTTAGGTCTAGTGTCGGGTGGGTGTGCCTAGATGTCACCCGGGCCTCCTCGACACTAGGCTCCAAGCAGAGAGGCCACAGTAAGGCCTTTCTTGTAGACAAGAAATGGCAGGTGGGATTTCTCACCAATCGACAAGTGTCGATTAGTGAGGAACTTACGTGGGACTATGGGTGCTCTCCAGACGGCCAGGAGTGGCTGTACAAGAGGTCCAGGAAGAGCACCTGTACCACCTTGCGTAAGTTGTTCAGTTTGCTTTATTTAAGTGTAATATTATTAATTATTTACAATAATGTGCAGCTAGAGAGAGAGCCCTCCTCCTCATCCGCCCCTCGCTTCACAAGTAAGGAGCAGAATACATTTAATAAATGGATTTATCATAATTTTATCTCAATTTTTGGATAATTCCAGCTCAAACGCGATGTAAGTTACCCCATTTCCGTTTGTTATTTTTATATCTATATTTATATATGCACACAATAATGTGAAATTCAAGAGTCCTCCAACTCCTCTTCCTCCTCCCCCCAGGTATTCAAAACTGTTTTGATCAACCTGGTTACTGTATTTACAGAAACCTTGATGCAATACTGTCAACCAGGAAGACTATTGTACTGATTGTTACCTTTATGAAGATGATTTTGATGAAAGTGAGCTCTCCACACAGCTGAAGATCTTTGGCACAAATTTTTCGGATTCCAATGATGGTGGTTGTAAGAGCACTGTTAGTCTCAGAGAAGCTCTTGATTTTTTTTCAATTTATGCCTGAGGATCAACGTGCTTTTCAAGCAAGTCTGTTCAATTCCTCTTCTAATTCTTGTTCTGAATTCAGCGAGTGAACGATTATTNCACATGCACCCGCATACATACATATACTCAGGCACACACATACATCCATGCAAACACTCAGCTCAGTCAAGTGTACGTTGATGGAGATTCTTGGATGGAAACATCTTCAAGTGGTTTTTGTTGATGAACCATCATCAGCCATTGAAAGTGCTTATTCTACCCTTTATCCATTTGAGCGCTACAGAAGGTCCTTCTGTGAACCTGGACCTGGATTCAGGCAGTCTTTGTATGGTAATCTCAGCAGGCCTTCAGCGGCAAGTGTATATGTAATGAGGTGCAAATGTCTCTCATGTATTTATATATTTTTTTCTCGTCTTCATGTACGTATGACTCAAAGCCAAGCTGGTGTAATGATGGTGTTTCAGAATCTAATTCCTCAATCTCTCTTTCTGACATTCAAGTAAGCTTTAGTTTTGTCAGTCTTGTAACATGTTTACTTATTTTGGGCAAATTTTATACAGTCAAATAGTTTTTTGTTGCCACATCAATTGAATCTAGTAAGTTGTTAGTACAGTTATATTTTATGATCATTATGTACTCTAAGTGACCTAATTTTTAGACCTTATCAAAGATTGAAACACAATTGAACCAGCTGGAGGATAAGTTTGACAGCATTTTGCAGAAGAAGTCCAAGAACGTGATGATGCCAGCACTCGATCGCGAAGTCCATTCAGTCCTTTCTCGCCTCTCTCCCCGCCTATTGTATCAAAACCAAGTACAGGTGTGTCTAGTTTTCCTCAAAAATATATTCTCTCCTCTCATTCTCTCTCTCTCTCTCTCTCTCTCTCTCTCTCTCTCTCTCTCTCTCTCTCTCTCTCTCTAGGCTCTGCCACAGGCACTCTTCTTGGAAACCCAGACAAGAAGACAATAACAGTGCCTGTGGAAAGAATTACAACAGATGAATTGAAAAGAATAGAAAACAATCGTAAAATTACAGATGGGCCAGCTCTTTCTAGAGCACTCCTTTCCACCATTTTCCAAGAAGAACTGGAAGAAAGGCCTGAACTCGTTAACTGCACGCCCACACCAGATGGCAAAGAATTACTTAATCAAGACTGGTTGGAGGGAATCAGGTGTAAGCCAATTATATTTAGCACTGACACACTGTATTTAAGATGGCTCTTTCTTTTATGCAGTACACACCTACCAGACACTTCCGATAGTTGGCAAGAATTACTTGTTAAGCTTAATGGCTGTGTCCGTTACTATAGGAAGAAAAAGAATGAAAGAGAGAAAAAACAAAATTAAATAAATTGTACACTCATTAGTAAACATAAAATTAATTATGAATTTATTGTGCTCTATGTAGAAAGTTAGTTATAGTAACACTAACGGTGAGTGAATTGGACTACTAAATTTCGGAAATATTCCATTTCGTGGCTGTCCTCAGTAATGACTCTAGTAACTCT